>JAFEMH010006664.1:0-116671 GCA_022495995.1 Adenophora triphylla var. japonica | reverse complement strand
TCTTTCACGAAGATTTGGGGTTGCGAATCTTATGTAAAGAGACTTGTCTTTTATAAGTTAGCACCAAATCGACAAAGGTTATTTTCGGATATTGATTTTACAACCTGAAAGAGAACAAAATGTTTGTTGCTCTATTTGATTTGTTTTTGAGAAATAGTTTCTCAATAAAGAATCTAGTGGGAGTAAAATTAATCTTGAAAAAGTTCAAGAACGAAAATGACATGGATCCAAGAGTAGAGACGGAACCAAGTTCCTGAAAGGATGTGGAGGCTGGTTGAAGATGCGCTGGAGTCCATCGTAGATTAGATAGGTCACGATCCGAACTCAAGGAATAGTGATTTTTCGTTTCGGAAAGTAATAATGTGGAAGTCATTGAGAATGACAATCCTACTTCCTATCTTGAGGCGATGTCCACTCCTAATTTGGATAAATGGTTAGGAACCATGGAATCCGAATTACAATCCACGTTTGACAATCAAGTTTGGAACTTGATTGAGCTACCTAAAAGTGTAAAAACTAAAGGGTGCAAGTAGGTCTTCAAGACCGACATGGATGGGAAGATGTATACTTTCATGACTAAGGATTGTAACAAAGGGATTTAGGTAAATTCATAGTATCGACTATGATAGAACCCTTTTTCGCCAGTTACAATGCCAATGTCTATTAGAATTTCAATTGCCATCATCACATATTGTGACTATGTGATATGACAAATGGATGTCAAACAACTTTCTTTAAATGGAAAGATTATTAAGGATGTGTATGAGTACACAACCCGAATAGTTTTTCGATCCAAGAAACTCTAATAAAGTATGGATGTTGCAAAGATCCATGAGATGGGTTGAAGCAAGCTTCAAGGAATTGGAATCTTTGTTTTGATGAATTGGACAAAGAGTTTGACTTCATCGAAGAACAAAGATGAATTTTGTGTATGCATGAAATTCAGTAGGAGCGTAGGAGTATTTCTATTGTTTTATTACAATGATATCTTACTCATTGGAAAATCAAAGTTCCGACACTTAAGACTGTTAAGTCTTGGTCAAGGAAAGGTTTCTCAATGAAAGATATGGGTGAAGCCGCTTACATCCTTGGCATCAAGATCTATAGAGATGGATCTAGAAGGATAAATTGGTTTGAGTCAAAATGTTCACATTGATAAGGTTCTTAGAAGAGTCTAAGAAAGGTAACTTGTCAATGGATCATGGTACTTCTCTTAGCAATATTCATTGTCTTATGACAACTGATGAGCAAAAGGGAAATGAATGAAGTTTCATATGCTTCGGCATTTGGATCTGTCATGTATGCCATGATTTGTACTAGACCCGGCGTCTCATATGCTCTAAGCATGATGAGTCGATACCAATCTGATCCTGATATAAACCATTGGATGGGAGTCAAGATGATCCTTAAGTACTTAAGAAGAACTAAGGATATGTTCTTGGTATTTGAAAGATTGAAAGTTAATCTTGTTGTAAGGGTTACATAGATGCTAGCTTCCAAACTCACAAATTTATTTTAAAATCGCAATTAAGATTTGTGTTTATGCTTATTAGAGGTGCAGTTTTGATTGGAAGAGTTCCAAGCAGAAATTGTAGCCGATTCTACTACGAAGGCCGAATTTTAGCAACATATGATGTGGCTAAAAGAGGCAGTTTGGATCAAAAGTTCATTAGTGTTTTGGAAATGTTCCAAGTATCACTAATCGGTGAAACTTTTGTTATGACAATAGTGGTGCCACTTGTGCAAACAATGGAACCACGGTCACAACAGCGATCCATACACTCACTTAGACGTTCTTCGAGGAATTCATAAAGAATGAGAAGACGTTAAGATATACAAAGTATCATCCGATGATGATATAAGGGATTCACTAACAAAGGCCCTCGCACAGGCAGAAGCATGATGGTCATGTTAAATCCATGAGTATTCGATACATAAATGGAGCCTAGTGCAAGTGGGAGACTGTTGGTGTAATGCCCTAGGCTTTAGTTATGTTTAACTGAAAACCGTTATGTATCATCTTTATCGTTTATGTTTATTATTTGATTATTATATAGTTTGCATATTTATTGTAATAATCTCCGTCCCTAATTATTAAGAGAATAATTAGTATAATTGTCAATGGATAATCATATGATGATTATATGCATAGAGATGCACATTGAAATTATGGGTACTTGTTAGAGAACAAGTGACTGGACTTGACCCGTATGAGAGTTATGTCATGGTCAAATGTCATAATTAAATCTCATATGGTCACTTCATTTAGTCCCTAGACACGAGATTATCATGACCTTACATATGATGAAAGTCATGTTTGATTTTAGTCAAACGATATCTTAACACGATATTTATAAAGGCTATCTTTGGCATGATCGGATTCATGATGGGAAGGATGATAAGTCAAGATGGAATTTGTCCCTCGAAAAAGAGATGTTTTGCTTGGGCCCCTCGATGAGTGATAATGATGAAAGCGTGTGGCCACACCCCAATATGATTGGACTATCATTATACTCAAGATTGAGAAAGCATTGAACAAATACAAGTTGACGTGGACCATGACTTGTGTTCAATATAACATCGTGAGACAAAGGGAGAAATGGAAGTGTACCATTGGAAACGTGAACTCTTACGTTGTGTTATTTGGGTAGACATAATGGCTTGCTAGAGTCCGTTTATGTCTTATGAGAATCGATATGATTGGACTCATTGCATTGACACATAATACAATCCTATTAGGTCACATGCATGGGGCTGTGAAATAGAATGAATTGGTTGAACAAAGGAAGAATGATTGAAAGTTTACGTAAGCGGCCAAGTATGTCACGCGACATAACTAGCCACGGCTAAA
Source organism: Adenophora triphylla var. japonica (assembly GCA_022495995.1). Taxonomy (NCBI): domain Eukaryota; kingdom Viridiplantae; phylum Streptophyta; class Magnoliopsida; order Asterales; family Campanulaceae; genus Adenophora; species Adenophora triphylla. The sequence goes on along the minus strand of JAFEMH010006664.1, from coordinate 113,820 downwards.
TATGTCACGCGACATAACTAGCCACCGAGACAGCGTTTTGACGGCTGGTCTCCTAATTCGATTAGGAAACATATTAATGCTAATGTAGTATAAATATGAGAGGTCTGTCAACCCTAATGGTCTAGCCGAATTTTTCAATAGAAATTCACAATCAAAATTCCTCTCAATATTCTTCCATAAGTTTTAGGAATCTAGCAATTCCCAACCCGAGAATCGTTCTCGACATTCATATTTGTGTGGATTACCAAAAGAGGGTCTTAATTTTGTTCAAACAAATCAAAGACCTAGAGTTCAAATCTGAAGATCCAAAGGAGTTGAAGATTCGAAGATTTGAAGATCAAAAGTTTGTGATTACGAATCACATAATTATCCGTTCAATAGCTCAAGACCGGAAAGCAATTTAGGTTGGTAAATTCTATCTCATAGCAATTCAATTTAATTGTATAGAACGGATCTTAGGGCTTGGGTTTTGTGTTAATTTTATGCTTAATTTCGCTGCGCATGGATCCATAAAACCCAACACTCATTTCATCAATATCTCGTCTTTTTCTTAGGGTTTATCTGTAATTGTTATTCGTAAGTTAGTTTTTGAATAAACTGCCTTTGATTTACCATTATCGAAGAGAAAATATATAAGTTCCTTGTATGCAAGTACTGATTGATCATGTATATATGCATGGATTGTGATTCTTGGTGATTCTTGATTGCTTTTAAGTTGATTTCAGGTTGGTTTTGCACTTCTGTTTTGATTCATAGGAATGTGATGCTGCAATTGTTTGCTTGCCTTAACATGCATTTTTGTGCTTAGATTACCCTTGTATTAATCTATATATGTATATGCGTATGTGTGTGTACTTATGAATGAAATATGTTATGGAGATGAGTTTCGCAGCGGAAATTTTTGAAGAAAGATCTTATTAAGATCGATAAAATTTCTATGAAGAACGGAGTCATGAATTTTTATAGCAAGCCATAGACTATAACTTCCCTCACAAAAGGTTGTCTGTTAACTTTTGACAGGAAGTTCAAAACAAAGCTCTCATTTCTTTTGAGGAATCAAATCAGAGATAGGAAGAAGCGGAAGTCTGGGAGTTCTAAAGATGGGTGAGGTTAATGGTGTTGATCAAATCTCAGAACTGCCAGAACCCATCGTACATCACATTATGTCGTTCCTTCATTGCCCAAAGGATGTTGCTCGAACTGTTATCTTGTCCAAGAAGTGGAGAGCGATATGGGGTTCTTTTTTCACGATTGACTTGGATCAAAGAAAGTTCCTAGCACAAGAAAAAGGAGGTGCAAGAAATGATAAGTTCAAAAAATATGTTGAGAACTCCTTAGCAACTAAACTTGAGCCAATGGTCGGTCTACGTATACAGAAATTCAGGCTCTATTTGACCTCTTTTTACCCTAGATTGGCCCCTCATTTGACTCATTGGTTGTCTGTTGCTATTAACAAAAATGTCAAAGAGCTAGAAATTCACATGGAAGGTAAAAAGAATGTGGGCTATATTTTACCGGAAAATGCTTTCACGGCCAATACGCTAACTTCACTAAAGTTATATGGTTGTAATTTGGATCATTATGGTGTTACGGACCTGCCTAATCTGAAAGAGCTTTCAATAAAAAATACCCATCGACTTTAGATATTATTCGACTTTTATTCAAATCGCCCTTTGGTTGAGGATTTGAGACTTGTACGTGCATTGGGTGGAAGGTCTTTTCCTTTACGATAATACCAAGCTCAAAAGGTTGAGGTACAAAGAATGCCATGGGCTCAAGGTGATTGAAGTTGACTTGCCTAATCTTACAACATTTTTATTTTGTGGAAAGAAGTGCAGGGTATGCAAAATTAACTTGGCGAGGTTGTCAAAGTTTGAGGTATTTGACTTTACAAGGTTCAAACATGACGAGATGAGTATTTTCACCTTGATTGACCAAGTTTCTGATCTAGAGAAGCTAGCCTTTGAAAGAATGCAATATTCTTGGGAAAATCAAAATCTTGCGCAAAAAGCTACGGGAAATTTCCATCGTTCGATGCAAGAAACTTGAGGAAGCCATTGTTGATACTCCTAATTTGGATTCATTGGAGTATACTGGTGATACATTTCCTTTTTCTTCCATGAATGTTGCTAGTCTTCATGATGTGAAGTTTCATTTTGAATCTGATGAGCCCGGATCTACTAGACCGGGTCCGCGCTCGGTCTGGTCCAAGAAACCAGTGACGTGGCAGTTCCTAGACCGCTAGGGAAGACCGCGGACAGATAGGCCCTTGAGGTCGAGACCGCGTCCCTCCCCGCAATAATCCTATCAAAGACCGGAAGGATCCTGACCGCTATATTCGTGCCCGCACGACACATGTGGCTTGTTGGGTCCGTGCCGCGGTGTATGTCGCTTGAGGACCCATGCCCGCAGGAGGCATGACCGCTCCATCCGTGCCCGCGTCAAATACCTTTGACCGCGGCCACGATGTTGACCGCGGGCACATGTCTGCTTCCCGGTTAATATCAAGCCTTACTGAGCAAGTTAGCTTAATGACTCTGACATGCAAGTTGCCGGCTCCCCCATCACGCATTTAATGCGGCTCAGTCAGGCGCCTACTATTTCATTTAATGCGCCAAGCCATCTACACGGCTCATGTCCCTTTCAGCCATGCCCCCTCTGTAGTCAATGTTCCCTCCCTGACAGGGCCAATTAGCTGCGGACACGTGTAGCTGGTCAAATACCAAAGTGCCCCCTAGAAATTTGATCTCGTGCGATCTCATTGCTTACCTCAACAAGCACCACTACATTGCCTATAAATAGAAGGCCTTTGTCCCATTGGGTAAGGTAAGTTCCAAATACATTGAGTAAGCCATATTATTCTAAACCCTAAACACACACACTCCAAGGTATTCCAAGCCTTATTATCTCAGTATTCTTACTCTCACACCCGAGGGCCTGAGTTGGAGTAACATCCAACTTTGACCTTAACGGTGCTCTTTTGTGTTGTGATTTAGGTACATCAATACACCAAAAATATCCTAGCCAGATATCCTTGAACCGCTCTTGACCCTGAAAAGCTTGGCGTCATCAGTGGTTCCATTGCCGGGAATCGAAGACTTTCATTAGTTTTTCCCGTTTCAAATCTTTGTTTTCAGAAACACCTTGTATTCTAAACAGCTGACTGTCAAAAGCTCTCCTTTTCAGTCATATTCCTCTTCCAAACATGTCTAGAATATTGCAAAATGTTGGTTAGTTGACCATTGAGGACCCTAACCAGGCCTCACCTTCCAATGCCAACAAGGGAAAGGCTGCTACCTTTGTCTTTGAAAGAATGGGGGCCCGTTCCCAGTCTGCTCACACCCTTTCCCCCGGCCAGAGAGCTATGCACAAGCTGACAGACGAGATCCGAGCTGAAAAAGCCCAAGCCCTCCTAAATAATAGCCCAAAAACCCCCCAAGCTCCTCTGAAAAATACCTCCTTAAACACTCCACTCTCCCCGAAGCAAATCCTGAGAAGGACAGAAATCCTGGCCTCCAAAGAGAAGCTGGTCGCAGAAGCCATGGCCATCGCCGACGCTCAATTGGAGATGTTTGAGATAGAGGCCAATTGAGGGCTCCAGTTCCCTCAGGGGTCACTAAGGTTCTCCCAACGAGCTCCCCCTAAATCGCTTGCTAGTCAAGCTAGGGGAGCAAACCGGGTTGAACCAACCCTTGAGCGCGGGCAGCCTGCTAAGCGCACGGTGGTGCAGGTGGAAGATAGCGAGGAGGTCGGAGAAGAGGCCCAATCCAACCTACGTGCGAAGTCCAAAGCTAGACCCTTGGCTCCGGCCAAGGGGAAGGCCGTGACTCAACGAGCTAAGAAGCAGAAGGTTGATAGTCAGAACCCTGAGTTTGCATATTTAATGCAGAATATGTGGGAAACCCATCAGAAGGCCGCCCAGAAATGTGGCCGCACCATGGACGCCTTCAGCGACAAAATTGCGCGGGCACCTATTCAGAAGGGCAAGCCCCCCTAGATGGACACCTATGATGGCTCCAAAAATGCCAAGAGTCATATGGGACGATTTGAAGGCCAAATGGCTCTATTCTCCTCGGAGGAGTCCGTGATGTGCAAATCCTTGGCTGCGACCTTCACGGGCAAAGCCCTATCCTGGATGCTGGCTCTCAAACCTCGGTCCATCCAATCATTCAACCAATTCAGGAGCATCTTTCTTAATGCCTTTGCTGGTGCTGGTGTGCCCGCTAGACCAAAGATAGACCTTGTCCGTGTCAAGCAGCCCCCTGGCAAAGCAACAAAAGATTACATCTCTCGGTTCAGAAATGTGAGCGAGGAGATTGTAAACTTGGAAGGAGGAGACATCAGACTCTGTTTTGAGGGCGGCCTTGCCTCCTCTTTCCTCAAGATGAATTTTGCCTCTAGCCCGCAAAAAACCGTGGAGGAAATGTATGAAAGAGCCTCGGCCATAGCCTCTGCCGAAGAGCCAAATGTGCCCACTCCCCGAGCCTCCGCAAAGGAGAGAATAAGCCAAGTCCAGGAGACCACCCCGGAGCCTGCCCGCACTAATAATCAGGGCAAAAACAGAGGTCGTGGGTCAGACAAACTCCGGAAGGCAGTGGATAGTACACCTTTCACCGAGCTCACCGAGCCAAGAGTGGTAATAATGAGAGCCTCAGACTTTCCTCCTCCTCCCCCAATGCTCAGAAAACCAAATGAGAGGAGTAGGGCTAAGTTCTGTGAGTATCACAACGACCACGGGCACGGTACTGAAGATTGCTTCCAACTAAAGAGAATAATCCAACAGAAAATCAATAACGGGAGGGCGGCCCGGTGGGTTAAAGGGAACAACAACAATGCCCCCAACAACAATAACCAGCAGCGGGCACGAAATACACGTGGCCCCGAAAGGAATGAGAGAGATAATTATGATGAGGATTTGGAGGATTATGACATTCATTTCATTGGCGAGGAGCCTCCCTCCAATAAACAACTCTCCCTTCAAATCCACACTTTGGAGAAAGTTTTTCTGATTCCCCCCATGACTCCGGAAGAAGAGCAGGAAATAGGGTTCAAAAAGAGTGAACTTGCCTCCTCCCTATTCCACTCTACTCAGCCCATTACCATCCCTATGAATATCAACCGGGCCAACATACACCGAGTCCTAATTGATACGGGCGCGGCCAGAGACATCCTCTACTACCACACGTTGGTTAGCATGAGGATGACCGAGGCTAACCTGTCTCCTTATGCGGGCATGTTGGAAGGCTTCACAAATCACGCAATGGGGGTAAAGGGGACGATTGTGTTTGAAGTAACTATTGGGGAAAAACCCATGCAGAAGACGGCCAAAATCACTTTCATGGTGGTCGATCTTCCTTCCCAATACAATGCTATTCTAGGCCTAACTGCTCAGGCCGAATTGGGAATAGTTGCTTCCGTTCCCCACCAGAGGGTGAAATTTAACACCCCCGGCGGGGTTGCTACCATCAAGAACCAGCCCGGGAGATTCCTCCGAGCACTCGAGGAGAAGAGAAAGGCAAATAAAGGCCAGACATCCTGCCCGCAGATAGAGGGCGAGGACAAACGAAGAAAGGGAAGGCCCTAGCACTTGTGCCGCCACTACCTCCACCCATTCCAATAGGCATGCTTTCTTTCCATTCCACTAAGGTTGAGCTCAAGACGAGCAGAAAATCCAAACAGTTGGCCCCTATTGAGGGAGGATACATTGATCGAGGAATTGAGGGTGAGATTGACCGCGATGTCATATACTCTATGGCAACACTAACCGGAGCTCAGGTCAACCCCCCAACTATCATCATTAACTCCTTGCACAATCGTGAAATCAGCGACCTTCAACCTAACGACGAGCTCGAGGAGGTGGTCATCAACCCCCACTTCCCCGAGCAAACTGTTAAGGTTGGGCTGGAAATTCACTGCGAGGAGAGAAGGATACTCATCGAGTTCCTTAGAGAAAATTGTGATGTGTTCGCTTGGAGGGTGGAGGATATGCAAGGAATCAACAAGGACGTAATCCTCCACAAAATCAATGATGACCCATCCTTCAAAAACATCCATCAAAAATCAAGGTACTTCTCTCCGGAGAAAGAAATGGCGATCAAGGAAGAGGTAGAAAAATTACTCAAAGCGGGGATAATAAGGGAGATTACCTACCCAAAATGGCTAGCCAATGTGGTTATGGTCAAAAAATCTAACGGCAAGTGGCGGATGTGTGTTGATTTCACGGATCTCAACAAGGCATGCCCCAAAGACTGTTTCCCTCTTCCTCGCATAGACAGATTGGTGGATTCTATAGCCGGCCACAGAGTATTGAGCTTCATTGATGCGTACTCTGGCTACCATCAGATTCAAATGGCTCCTGAAGATATCCGCTCCGTTGCTTTCATCGCTGCGGGCAAGACTTATTGCTACAAAATGATGCCCTTCGGGCTAAAAATGCGGGAGCCACATATCGGCGAATGGTCAATCTGGTCTTCAAAACCAATGGCGAAATCTTGAGGCCTACATTGACGATATGGTTATAAAGACTAAGGAAAACTCCCACGAGCTCGACGTGGAGGAAACCTTCAAAAACTTGCGCCGTAATAACATGAAGCTAAATCCCCTTAAGTGTGCTTTTGGGGTCAAGGCGGGCAAGTTCCTCGGATTCATGGTCAATCAAAGAGGGATAGAGGCTAATCCTGAAAAAATCCAAGCCCTATTAGACATGAAACCTCCTGCTTGCGTGAAGGATGTACAAAAACTCAATGGTCGCATCACCGCACTTGGCCGCTTCATCTCGCGATCAGCAGAGAGATGCCTCCCCTTCTTCAAAACTCTAAAAGGGGGGAAGAAGCCTGATGAATTTGCATGGAATCAAGAATGCCATCAAGCTTTTGAAGAAGTCAAGACATACCTCGGGCAGCCACCTCTTCTCAGCAGCCCGGTGCAGGGAAGAGCTTTTATGTTTTTAGCGATTCTTGATCCTGCGATGCCGCTTGTTCTTGTAAGGGAGGATAATAACTCCCAAAAACCAGTTTATTATGTATCTAAGGCGTTGTCCGCCGTAGAAGGGCGTTACCTTAATATAGAAAAGTTAGCTTACGCTTTGCTTGTATCTGCTCGAAAATTAAGAGCTTACTTTTCTGCACACCCTATAACTGTACTGACTGAAGCCCCGCTTAGAAAGGTTTTACACAAACCAGAGTCCTCGAGGAGAATGCTAGCTTGGTCTATCGAGCTCAGCGAGTTCCCGAGATCACCTACTCCCAGAAAGACAATCAAAGCGCGAGGCCTTGGTAGATTTTGTGGTAGAATCATCATTCAAAATGGCGGACGGCGACACAGGAAAAGAAAGCGGGCGAGAATGCGAAGAAGTCCCAAATAGCCCGAGCACAGAAATCATACAGCCAAGGGAGCGTCCAGAGGAGGTATGGATTTTATACGTGGACGGCTCTGCGAGCAAGCTAATTAGTGGCGCGGGCATACTTCTGATCGCACCCTGCGGGGAGAAATTTAAGAGGGCCTTAAGGTTCAAGTTCGAGGCATCTAACAATCAGGCTGAGTATGAAGCGATTATAGCAGGCATGGAATTGGCAAGAGACTTGGGAGTTCAGAATATAGAGATCAATAGTGACTCTCAGCTCATAGTTAATCAAATTAGGGGGGAGTATGATACTATCAACCCAGTACTAACTCGATCTTTGCGGCCTTGCAAAAACCCTCATCAAAAATTTCACCTACTATGAGCTGAACCAAGTCATGAGAGAGGATAATGTGGAAGCTGACCTCCTCTCCAGAATAACCGATCAGGAAATTGGGGAATTAGAAGCAGATTGCCAGATTGAGTTCTCAGAAAGACCTGCTATAGATCGAATTCAGATAAACAATCTTGAGGATCAAGTAAGGGACTGGGTAGATGAGATCAAGGATTACATCGAGAAGCAGACCCTCCCCGAGGACCCAGTAAAGGCTAGAGCCATCAGAACGGTGTCCGCGAAATACCTCGTCCTCGAGGGGGTACTTTTTCGACGGTCGTTCACCAAGCCTTTGCTGAGATGTGTCAAAACTCACATGGTCACCAACTTACTCTATGAGGTCCATGAAGGAGTTTGTGGCGGACATCCAGGTGCTCGCACTCTCTCAGACAAAATAAAATTCCAAGGTTTCTTTTGGCCTATGATGAGGAGGGATGCACAGGAGTACGTCAGAAAGTGTGATAAATGCCAAAGATTTGCGGACATTCCTAGACTACCATCAACAGAGCAGACTTTGGTAGTACCATCGTGGCCGTTTGATACGTGGGGGATAGATCTTATTGGAACATTTCCAACTGCTAGAGGAAACATTAAGTATGCTGTTGTGGCCGTGGATTATTTTACTAAATGGACAGAAGCCAAGGGCTTAGCTACCATCTCCGAGGAGAACACTATCAATTTCGTCCACGACCACATCTATTGCCGATTTGGAGTTCCCCGAGCAATAATTTCAGACAATGGCACTCAGTTCTCCGCAAAGTTCACCGCAGAGTGTGAAAGAATGAAAGTACAACACCGCAAATCTGCAGTTGCCTATCCTCAAGGAAACGGCCAGGCTGAGGCCGCAAATAAGTTAGTTCTGACCGCCCTAAAGAAAAATTTGGAGGGGCGAGGAGGAAGATGGTTGGACGAGCTCCAGACCGCATTATGGGTTGTCCGCACAACTACAAGGAATTCTACAGAAGAAACTCCTTTCTCGCTCACGTATAGGTCAGAGGCAATGGCTCCAGTTGAGGTTGCCCTACCCTCGTACAGAGTCACATACTTCGATGAGTCTCAAAATGAGGCAAACAGAAGGTGTGACCTGGACAATCTCGAAGGAAAGATAATGCGGGCCTATGAAAAAATGGTAAACTACATGCAAAAAGCGAAGAAGCACCACGATAAAAGGGTGAATAAGAGGAGTTTTTCAGTTGGAGATTGGGTGCTTAGAAGCGTAGAGGTCCAAGGGGTCCAACCTGGTTTCAATAAGCTGTCCCCGAGGTGGGAAGGACCATATGAGATTACCAAAATAGTCAAGGAGGGTACCTACATATTGCGACCAAAGGAAGGAGCAGAGCTTAAGCACGCTTGGAATAGCGACCACCTTAAAAGATACTTATTTTGAAATCTTTGTAATTTTTTGGAAGGAGTATAGACTATATGTATATATAAAGGAGAAGTTATCATCATATTTTGATGCAAAAACCTATTCCCACCAGCCTCAAAAGCTAAAGTGGATGCCCGCAAGCGGATGCCAGTAGGTTAAAGAGCAAACATATGAGCTCCTACCTACTGATGCGCAAAGATCCTTTAAGATCCGCAAGCCTATATGTGTACAAAGGGCCATTACGTCCGTACTAAGATCGCGGGGAGGATACTCCGTCCTGCCCGTGTGACACCACAAAAAATAAGTGGATATTAATGCTAGCGGGGACAAAGACCGAAAGTCTGCCCCGCTCAGTGCGTGAAGGTCCTCGTTAGGGCCGTTACTCGTATGCCTGTATGTGACAAAGGCCTACATATAAGCCCGTTCACCTGATCGCCATGAGACCCTCACTAAAAACCTCAAGGGGTTTTGAATAAAGGGTCAAAAAGCGTGAACCTCCAATAAGGGGATACAGATGCCAGGGGGTTAAAGGGCCTCTATGCTAAATATGCTCCTACCTTTCTGTTGCGTAGACAATAGCCTCACGGCCACCTTCTACATGCCCTATGAAAGTAGCTTGCCTTGGCTGCTTTTGACTTACACCACGGCTCGCAAGGCTGGGAATAAGTGTAAATGGATGGGAGTGATCAAAAGAGTTTAACAGAGCCAAATAGACAACCGGGGTCAAGACCCCCGAATTTGCCACAAGGCTAAACAAACGCGGTCACAGAGAAAAAGGGCTGACTCTCACTAAAAACCTCAAGGGGTTTTGAATAAAGAGTTAGGAAAACTCAAAAAATGCGGGCAAAGGGCCTATTAAGCTTTTGACCGCAGAAGGAGAGTATAAAATTTAATTGTTAGTCAAAAAACGTTGGAAAAAGTAAGAAGCAAGAAAGCAAGTACTAAGGTGCTCGAAAATTGCCAAATACTCAAAATAGCCTTCAAGACGAGCAATTAAGATAAATAATGCAGGAACCAAGGGAGGAAAAATGTTTCTATTAATAAGGAAGAATAATTACAAAGGTCCTACCTTCTATTACAACAAGGAAAAAACAAAAAAACCTAAGCTATTGGAGCTTGCCCCTTGGGATCTTCAGATTGGGGAGTTGGAGAGGGCAGGCTGTTCACAAGAAGGTCTGTGATAGGATCAAGGACGGCCTCAGTCGAAACCAGAGCAGGAGCTGCCCGAGGAGGAAAGAGATCTCCTATGGCAGGCCCATCGGGAAGAACGCGAGCAAGGGCATCCCCGAGAGAGATAGGGTTCTCCCCAAATCGTAGTTCATCCAGTTCTCCGATTAGGCTAAGGGCGATCGCCACGCCACGGGAGGCAAGGAGGGCCGCGGCGGACGGCTCCAAGCCCTTAACCTCATCCTCGGACGAGGAGGAACTAACGCATGCCCGGCAGGCATTCATTATCCGTAGCAACAAGCGAGCCAATCACGCGCCAACTCTTGCACGGAGAACTTGCCCGTGGCCGCGAAGTTCGAACCGTGTCCGAACCCAGGCCTAAATCTTGAGCCAGATTCTCAGCAATGAGCCAGTCCTTGAACTCTTGGGAGTTCTTATACTCCTTCACCGCCTCCTTGCGGACATCATCCAGAGCGGACTTTCCCTCCGCCTCCAACCTTTTGTAGGGGAGCAGCTGCTCGGACAGCTCGTCCACCTTTTTCTCCAAGGCCTCCAGATCAACCTTGGCAGCCTCCAGCTTGTCCGCGAGCTCTTTATTCCTAGGCTCCCACTCAGCCTTGTGCCCGCGGAGCTCATCCCGCTGACCCCTCACCCTTTCAAGGTCCTTCTCCACCACGGCCAGTCGGTCGGAGAAGTCCTTCAGATCAGACTCCTTTTGAGCGAAAGCCTTATCCTTGTCATCCATGAGGGAGTTCAAGGTCTCAATCTTCGCTTGAGCCTCCTCCAGCTCACGGAGTTTGGCCGCCAAAATGGAAGTCTTGTTCTCCACTTCGGCGGTCAGGGTATCGCAGCTTTCCCGCAGCCGTAGTACTTTATTGCTCACCTACGGGGAAAGAGAGCAAGAGTTAGACGGATTGAAAGGGTGAAAGTGTGAGGCCAAAAAGGGACAGGCGATTATCTACCTCGGTCAGGGCGAGGCCTATATCCCCAACCATGGCAGAGGCATTCTCCTCGACAACTATATTCTTATAGAAGTCTGGGGAGTATAGACGGTTCACCAGCCCGATCCCCACTGAGGCGTTGGCTGAGATCCGGGCATAAATGTCCACCCCAGTTACAGCGGGCACATCAGATAGCTTCTTTCTGACGGCCAGCGTCTCCTCGCAGGTGGTCAGAGGGGCCACCGGATAAGCAACTGAGCAGATTGACCCCCCAATGGGGGAAGAGGATAAGACCGCAGCAGGAGCAGTGGTGGTCCGGGGAGGAGCGTCCCCGATTTTCTGGAGCTTCCTGCGTACTTTCCCCGCCTCTCCATCCCTTTCATTTCTCTTTCGAGAATCCACTTGGTGGCCGAAAGAAATGGTGCGGCCTGGGGAGGTCGCCCGGAGAGCGTGGGCAGGAGGAGGACCCTTGGGAGGAGGAGGCAGATTCCCTGTAGTAGGGATACCCTTTGGAGCGGACAGAGGCTCCCCCGTTTTCCTGCTAACTACAGGAATAGTTTTATCCTTAGTTGGGGCTCCCCCCATCTCAGTCTGCCTCTTCGCAGCATCCCTAATGGCCTGTTTGTTCTTGGCCTTCAACTGAGCAGCATTTAGAGGGGCCATCAGAAATGGTACTCTTCTGGATCTACTCTGGAGGGAAAGAAAAATGGTTAGAATGCAGTTCAAAAATTCAAAGGCAAAATAAATTGGCAACAGTTGTATGAAAAAATCAGAGACCGATAAGTTTGGGGGGATCGCATTCTGCGCCCAGCATACAGGTCCTACAGTCGGCCTCAAATTGATAGTGCTCGTGCACCCTCCAATCAGGGTCACGAGGCAAAGGCTCTATTTCTACTATGGGGGCATATGGGGCGCTCTCCCTGCGAGGAGCCACCCCCGAGTAGATCAAGAGTGGCTGAGATTCAACTATGGCTCCCACGTTATATACGGGCTCCTCCCCGCTGTAAGTACCCAAATCCGGATCGTCCGAATCCGTCAGAAAGTTAACCGAAATCCGTTAACTGGCCCGCTCCATGTTAATCGGAACTCGTTAAACTCCCCGTTGCTGTGCCAACGAGACGTCCCGGGACTGCCCCGTGCATCCCGACGTCAAACCGTACTTAACACGTGTCATCTCACGTAAAAGTATGGCTTTCTCTGAAAAATGCATTTTTCGGCACTTTTCGGGGGCGTTTCGGACATTTTCCGGACTGTTATTTTAAAAAACGGACAAAACCGGGACCGGGGGACAAAATCCCACATGGCTGGTGACTCAGAGGGGCACTTCGATCAAATACGCACCTTACTACTTCGAAACAACCTTTCTAATCACTTTCCGTGTCCCGTACACACCTCCCGAGCCAAAGGAGTCAACCCTAGCCATAGGTATAACTCCCTCTCTCTAAAACTCTCGTTCCGTCTCGGTTTACGTGCCAGTCGCTACAACCGTTTTGAACGTCGTTATCGAAATGTAGAAGCCTCCGTCTAACGGGGTCCGATACGTTTTAGCCCCTCGATCCTCTTCTCTTTCCGTAAGAGAAGTAATCACGGGTTAAAACGGCGTTCCGACCCCGTTCCGTTTACTTTTATTGTCATTTACAAATTCCGGATCGATCGATCCGTCGATCGTCATTTTAATTTCTGTCATTTACAAATCCGAGCCGTTTGGCCTCGTTGATCGTCATTTACGAATCCGGATCATTTGATTCCATTGATACCGCACTTTAAATACTGTCATTTACAAAGTCCGACTCGTTTGGATCGTGATTATATTTACTTTTCAAAGTCCGAGTCGCAACCCGATTCGTTGATCGCATATCATTTAAAACTCATTTTTCCCGTAAAAATCGTTAACAATGTAATGCCCGGTTCAAAACCGGAGTTCGTCCGTCGAACTCTCTTTCAAAACGCGCGAAATGACGTTCGGCCTCCGAATGCTCATCTTCAAACTAAAAGCCGCCATTTGACATTCAAAATCATTTAATACGCATTTTTCCCGTAAAAATCGTTAACAATGACTCGCACGGTTCAAAATCGACGTTTGCCACGCAAACGCTCTTTTCAATTCAAAATCGACGTTTGCCACGCAAACGCTCTTTTCAACTCAAAATCGACGTTTGCCACGCAAACGCTCATTTCAAACTCAAAATCGACGTTTGAAACGCTCATTTCAAACTCAAAATCGACGTTTGCCACGCAAACGCTCATTTCCCTCTCAAAACCGACGTTTGTCATTCAAACGCTCGTCTTTTCAAACAAAGTCACCTAATCAACGTTTGTCATTCAAACCAAGATTAAGCTTGTCATTCAAGCCCCCATTTCAAAAGACACACACACACACACACGATTTCGAGAAAGGTAGAAAGACTCGTCATGCGAGGCGTTTCGGGCGATCTCGTAATACTCTACCCGAAACGTAACTTGACCTCCGAACCTAACAATCTCTGGTACAAAAAGCTTTTTACTCGTTTTTGCTGCCAATAAAAATGATCCCTTTTTTTCAAAGCCTTTTCCTAAGTTTTTGCTACCAATAAAAACGACACCTTTTCACAATAGCCGTTTCTCAACGTTTGGGCTCAAAATACAAAAACCGCGTGGCGACTCCTCATTTTGTTCCTTCCCATGAAGCGAGGTCTCAGACACCAACCCCCCGCGAAAGACAACCGCGTTTCGCGCCCGCTCGCGCGAAAAGATCGGGTAATTTCGGTTGGCGACTACTGGGAAAAGATACTTTTTTCAAAACTACCGTTGTTTTCTAAAAAGCCTTCCGTGGGTCAAACTTTCGTTTACCCTTCCTCGTTTTCGTGTGTGTGAGTTCCTTTAAACCTCGAACGGTTTTTGTTTCAAAGGCATTACATTGTCAACTTTTCAAAATCATACCATGTTTGTGCATCCCCATTCATGTTTGATTTTCATGATGTCTTTTGAACTGTGCATCATAAATGCTTTAAGACACATTCTGAAAAAAAAATCTCTGTTTTTACTCAGAAAAGGAATTTTAGGGACCGCACACCACGCGCACTTGCCGCTTCTAACATCCGCACTTCACGTGCACTTGCCGCCTCGGTACACCGCACACTACAACCCCTAACCCGGATGGCCTTATCGCTGCACTCCGATTGGCCTCGCGCACGATGCCTTTCTGGGGCGCACGGGGTCGTCCCAAACATCCCATCCTAGCCCGTGTAAGCCATGCACTCTTTGTGTCACACTTTGTCCAAGACCCCGGTTGGTTTTTGGCTTAGCTCGTGTCATAAAGCCTAAGTTTATGTTTTTCACGCCGGGCCCCGCTCCGAGTCAAGCTCGAGAGTTTGAGACCAAAGGTCGTTCCCGACCCGAAGTCTTGAGATTTTCAGCCTTGACTTTGATGCGGAGCTCTGCCGAAAAATATACCCGAAGGTTCAATGTGACGCCGTGTCACCAAACCTCGCCGTATGTATCGTACTGCCCACAACATGGCCAACGCTAAAAAGCTAAGGTCTCTCGCACAAGCGAGTCAGGAGAGGTCATGCCCAAATTTTGGCACGATCCCCGCCTTAACTTAAGGACGTTGACTTCGACTGTGGCCCGTATGTCACACACGTTGAAAGTTTGCGTGATCAGCTAGCCTTAAGTTCACTTTTTCCTTTGTCGGTGGAACTCGCTTGCCTTATCAGACCTCGCTCGGATAGTCCGTCCCGAGAAAGATGATCTACAATGGAAACGAGGGGCTTATAAGCGTAGTGACGAGATCCACCGATTAGAGCTCTAGGATTAGTTGCGAAAAGAAGACACGCTCTTTTCCAACCAATTAGGACTCGAGAAAACGCGCTTTAAGTAAACATTAATCGGTAATCGCACATTGCACAAGCCCGAAAACCTTGAGCCAAATCCCCTTTTCCGAAGCCTAAACCCTTCCTTTCGTTCCCCGCAAATGAGCGTAAAGTGGTTCGATTTCCGGCCGCCGCCTTGCCAGATCACAAGAACGGCAGCGTCGACAGCTTCTTCTGCCTCGCCTCCTCACCTAATTTCCGACATGTCTAGCTTCACCGAGAAATCGTGGACGGGAAGGACCCCCGCCACCGGTAATGTATATGACATTGGAAGAAGCTTTCATCCGGGCTTGTGAGGTTCACAAGAGGCGTAAAGAAGATCGCCAGAATTTCGTGGTACAGCCTTCTAAATGAGCGTGGTATAGCAGCCTATCCCCTCCAGACGGTACTTTTGTCCCGGTCGAGGATGACGATTCCCCGAAACCAGTTCACCAAACCTTCAATCAGTTCCTCCCCGCCAACTTACGGATGCCTTCCAACCAAGGAAACAAATGACCTAGGCTCCATGTTGCCACCTCTCGTGGCAACCCCTCAATTTTGGTCGCCCCAAAGTGCTACGCCCATCACTCAATATCACCGCCGCACCGTGACCATCTCAGATGCCAATATCCCTCAATACCCTCCCGGGTTCGTCCCTGCCTTATACACGAATCTCAAACACCGGGACAAACCCCGATACAGCTCGTAAAAGGCTCCCGTATATTCTCATATACCAAGCCTTCCACCTCCAATCACTACCGCCACGTGGTAGCACTCGGCGCCGAGCCTCACAAGCCCACCACCGGACCCAACCTTAGCCTCGGATGGTCGAGCAAATGAAAGACTCCGAAAGCCACCATGAGCAGCTCAAAGCAGAAACGCTCAAATCCACGTATCCGGAATGGTCACGCCTCTCCCGCCAAGTTCGAATGCCGGAGATGGACCGATTCGATGGAACCGAATGTCTCAAACGCACGTCGACACCTACGTTCTCTGCATGAGAGCAAAAGGAGCAACCCTCCAAAGAAATGGCCGACCACTTCCAAAGATACGCTCAAAAGTTCGCCATTACGATGGTTTCGAGGGTCAAGCTCGCGGATCGCCACACTGGGAATGTATCAAGCAACATCTTCCCGGAACGGCACAGATCCAACTTAGAGTGGGAAACAAGTCGCGAGGACTTAATCACCACCGAGCGTAAAGCGGATGAAAGTGTTGGGGAATTCTACAAGAGATGGAGCCGGAAACTCTCCGAGATCATGGAGCCACTCTCCAAAGACGAACGATGCGGATCTTCAAGTCCCGCTTAAGCACCGTCCATCGAATCTCATCGGGCCACAATTTCTTCCTGCATCTCCGGCCATGGTCAATGCCGGCTCACAGCTTCGAGAAGGATCTCAAGGAAAAGTTGGCTACTACGCACGCCATACGTATACCGCTCAACAGCTTGCATTCAATCCCGCACCGGCCCCCGGCAAAGGGAAAGATACGTCCGTCAACTACGCCCATCGTGGACAACAGTCGGGTAATGTAAAACCTGGGCCCCACAAAGCAACAATTCTACTCAGAAGCGACTGTCGTACACTTCGACAAGTTGGACATGCCACCGAGCAAGATGTCGGAAGGGTTAATCAAGGAGGGTCTCCTTAAGCCCGTTGCCAATTATAAACCCAAAGTTCCCGTAGCCAATGCGGACAAGAGCAAATATCGCGCCTTCCATCGCATCACGGCCATACCACCGACAATTGTTTGGGGTTACGATACGAAATCCGTAACTTGATAGAAGAAGGCAAGTTAGAGCGCCCCCGTGGCCCAATACGCGGGGAATCCCTTTCCGAACAATAACAAAGTGAATTCCATTGAGTGGGTGCCCAAGAAGAGTGCCACGTAACCAGCTCCGCCTCTTTCACTGGATCCTCCTCTAATGTCCACATCGCCTACGATGTTTGCGATCGCTCCGCCTCGCCCGGAGTACGAGTCTCGAGAAACCGTCCTGAGCAATCCTCCGAGAAAACAAAAGAAGAAATCCTCTCAACAAAGAATCGAGAGAAAGATACGAAGCCGGAGATACCAAAGTGTAGGTACACTTGGAGAACCCTCCGGGAGGTTCGACTACTACGCATCGTACTCCACCTACCCTTCTTGCCTGTGCCATGCAGCCTTTTTAGAGCGCATGTGGGAAAGCCGAAAAGTCCCGCTCAAAACTGTAATTCAGGCCCTGGGACACCGGAATACCTCGGATCTTGGTAATCTTATCGCGCCGTAAGCCTAATCCTCCGCGGGATCGCCCAAGATTCAATTTGTCCAGCCTTTCCGAGCTCGGACCGGTAAAGGAAGATCAAGGTCGCCTTGGCAATCGCACTCGATCAATGTGCTAACTAAGGGCGGCAACCGCCACAGTGCCTCAACACACTCCCCGAGGTTCCAAAGAAAGGCTTTACCTCGCAAGAGGAAGACAGAAACGGATGGCCGGATGACTCTCCTTCTACGGATAGAGACGAGATCTACGACTCCCGCCCGTATGGCAAAGCATGATCACGTTCGTGACGAAGACTTACCGAGAGACGCCTGGGGCACAACGAAGCTCGTACATCACTCTCAAACTCAACACCATATCACTCCCGGAGTATTGGTAGATAACGGGTCAGCCGTTAATGTCCTCCCTCTCAAAGCATGATGCGAGCTCTCCGCATCCATGAAAGCCACTCGATTCCGTCACTGACTATCAAGGCCTACGACAACTCGTCTCGCCCCATCCTCGGGACAAGTGACTCGAACTCGGTTCGAAACCCAAATGGTGCCAAAGAAAATTCCACGTGATGGACATTCCATCCGAGTTCGCCTCTTTGGGACGCCCTTGGCTACACCACATGAAAGCCATAGCTTCCACTCTCCATCGCGTGTTAAAGTTCATTAACCGGCAGGAGATCTTGAAGTCATCCGAGGGGATAGTTTCCTCATAGGAAACGGCCGAGACAAGAGCTGCGTGTCCGCACTCGTGCACCGGGTTACCTCCTTCGAATCAACCAAGGGACTACCGGCAAATCTCATCGTAATCCTCGTAGTCCGGAGATGCCAACTATGTAAACGTACTCGAGCAAAGTGCACTCGGCGCCCGATACATCAAGTTCAACTGTCGTTTCCAACATTTGGAGGCAGATTGGAAGGAAACGCCAACATCGCCATGATGCGGGCACATAAACCCCCGCCTCCAATCGAGATTCATCGCATTCTCCAAACAAACTCTCTCGCCCCGCCAGCGAAGAGGTTTTTGTGATAAAGGTCAACAAGCACCGTCATTCTCGTGATGAATGCATGGAAGTATGGGATGTCCTCCACGAGGAACTACCCGCCGCACCCCTCTTTCTCCAACGAAGAGCATGATGTTTTCCTAGCCGCCCAAAGAACGCAACCGACGCAATACGCCCCTACACTGGATTGAACGGTCGATGACGATGAATCTGGACTCTCCGGAGTCGAAGATGCGGCATCCGCAAGCGCACCTCGCATTCACATGCTCGCTTTGAGGACGGAACTCCTTCCGATCGTGTCACCTACGACCAAGGTTCCAATACCATGGAAATTGTCAAGCTCAACGTCCAAAGACAGCACTATCCGATAATTGGAAGCACGTGATTCACGCAACGAGGAATCCTCTCGATCAAGTGAATGACGACGACTTCGTCAATATCATCTATTCCGTATATCCCGATGAAGCCAAGGATCCCGTCCTTGTTATCGCATTCTCGCAACACCAAGGTCACCCTCGATGATCGCCTCGCTCACGGTAAACGAGGCATCGCCAAGCGAGCTCAGAGCTCATCCCTACTTCCGAGTACTAGCCCCAAAGCTGCAACCGGCCCGTGCCGTCGCCAAGCTTATACCTCAAGCGCCGCCAAGGCCAAGGGCAACAGCCAAGGAGACCAAGCTCCTCACCCCGCTACAAGTCGATCAACCTCGAACGCTTCCGCAAGCCTACCCCGAAAACATCTCGTGAAAGTCTTCCCGCAAGGCGTAGCCGCCTTCCGACATAGGAAATGACCACCTCAAAGCATCAACATGCTCCAGCCGATTCTACTCCCACCGTCACGGCCCCGGATTCGCACATCCCGCGCCGACCGCTAGCTCGATAGACTTGGCGATCGAGCGAGATCACGAGACCGTCAACATTGCGTAATTCCAATACCCCCGGGTCAATCAAGCGTATATGGGCAAACTTCTTGGTGATCGAGATCAAGGAAGGCCGCATGGAATGTCCTGGCCCGACTTCCTTCGTCAATGTAATCCAAGTGTTCCCGCCATTCGGCGATTTGAATGTAATCACGGCTCGGGACACTAGCCGACGATGCGCACCTACGGAGATCGCCTAGGTCTCGCAAGGAAAGCCCTCATGGAACTAGCCGCTCAAGAAAGTCGTCTTTGGGACGAAGACCAAGCTCGAAAGACCTACAGGGACCAAGCCCTTAAAGTGTCACAGTGCCTTCTGCACGTAAAGCTAGAGGCCACTCTAGACCAGCCGACCTCAAGAGTTTTGCTCATGGCAACTTCCCCGACTACCGTCTCGTTCTCATCCAACCCCTCTCGCTGTGCAAGGGTGGTCAACGGTCCCAATGACCTAGGAGATGGAACGACACAGCCAGAACGAATCCTGCCGCTTACCTTCCCGAGGAAAGCAAGTTCTCTCGTGAAAGCGACGATGAAGACGATGAAACCATTCTTTCCAAGCCGGCATGAAGTCAACAAAACCGACTCCCAAGGGTCCCGGGAGGATGGGAACGGATCATTGCCGCACTCAAATTGAAAGGCCAACTCAGTGGAGGAAGGTCTATTTAAAAACAAGAGGAGGATGGAGATTCGTCTCGAGCAACTACTCAGTGGAAATTCCACAGCCTACGGCATTCGCTTACGTAAACGATCAATCGGGACAAGAACTACCACATGGGCCGATGTTCGGGAAGCCGTGTACTCACCTTCCGACATACCCGCCACTCGTATAAAGCAGAGGAGAAAACTCTCCCCGATGGAGGTTTACCTAGACCGCCGCACGCAGCTCAAAGAAGCACCGGCTATTCTCACATGGGAAGAAACGCAGCACTCACTTCGACGCAGCTCCGCCGCAAGAAGGTTGATCCGGGCTCAGAGCGGAGGAAAACTAGCAAACCATGAGTATCGCTGCACCCAACTCCGTAATGCCCCGAGTATGCTCAAAGAAGAAGGAAAGGAACGCGATATACCGTGAAGAGATCAAGGAGACCGTTCGCTTAAGCCGAGAACTCTCCAACCTCCCCGTGAGGGTGCAACGCACGCCTGGGCCAGTGCAACCACCGTTGTGCACCGACATTCGAACAATCATACAAACCGTAGGCTACCTCCCCGCAGAGGCATCCAAGCGCATCCCGGGACGTAATCCGTCAAGCCGCCGAAGCTCCTGGGAATTCATCCACAATCAATGAGTTGAGGGAAGACATATGGCCCTATGCTACGAGGAATCCTCCTCTAACTATGGCTCAACTCGTGAGCACTGCTCGTAAGGGACCAAACCCGATGTCGGGCCGTTCTAACCCGATCGGGTCAAATCCACGCATTACCACCTAAGGCCACCAAAAAGCCGACGGAGCCGAATTGCAATCCGGCCACCCGAAGACGCAAATTCCTTGAAAGAGGACCCGATCCTCACTCAGCCAAGGCACTCAGCGAACATTTCCCTTTCGTCTCGGCCACCTCCTCTTATCCTCACAAGCTCAAGCTAGAGGAAAGCTCCGGCCCGTACCATGGTCCCCGTGGACGCAACCCCGCATGAAGTCATTCAAATGATCGGCAACATCCACTATGGCAACATTATCACCTTCACAGATTTGGACCTTCCAAAATTTGGGGCCGATCACAACGAGCCGCTCTACATCACACCCACTGACGAGCGTCGCCTTCCCCGCGTGTTGGTAGACGGAGGTTCCGGAATGAATGTCTTGCCCGCCAAGATGATGGACCCGCTTGACATCAAGCCCACGCATCTTAAGCCTTCACCCACACCGTCAAGGCCTATGACTCTACTTCCCGTACAGCTTCTGGGTTGCTACTCTCAACATCTCGGTTCGGCAAGCGGCGATCCCCACCGAATTCCAAGTGTTGACATTCCAATCACTTTCACAGCCCATCCCGGGGCGTCCCCGGCCGCATCAAATCAATGGCGTGGCATCCACCCTTCACCAAAGCCTCAAGTTCATGCAAGGCAACGAGCTAACCACGCCTACGGCGACGTTGTCACCACCGAGGGGACCAAAGACCAACGACATTCCAAAGATTGGAAATCAAGCATAATGACGACATGCCATTAATCGGATTCACTGGAGACCTCCAAGATCCAAATATGCAACGTGGACCTTCCACTGCCTCACGATCGATTCCTCCCGCCACGAGGATGATGAAACTCATGAACTTCATCCTGTGATCGGGGCTCGCAAAAGGCCGCAAGGCCAACACCAAGTTATTGAAGTCAAGGACCACACCACGGTCCAGTGGGCTTCGCTACGTGCCAACACCGGCCGACATCAAGGAAGACAAAAGGCTCGCCCGCACCAAGGCAAGCAGCTCGCAAAAGGGGAACCTCCGACGGCACACCCACCTCCGACCTTACAGCTTTGACCTCGCTCATTACTTCACCAAGGGAACCGACAGTAACCGAGGGGACCAACAAGGGAACCGACAAGAGAACCGAGGGGACCGACAATGAACCGACAGCAGAACCGAGGGGACCGACAAAGGGAACCGATGAAGATGAGAAAGAAGCAGGATAGTCGCACCAAGACTACAGAAGAATGGAACAGCCTAGCACGGACCTCAAGCGTTTCAGGACTCAAAGCTAATCCGATAAGGGAGCGTTCCTCGACATCACAGCTCTCTACCCGGGACCAACCGCCACCACACCCAAAGATGAGTACACATTCAAGGGAATCCTGCACTTGGAGGAGCAACTCAAGGTACTCTCCATGGGAAACAAGTTGTTCGGATCGCCCGCCGAGGCCACATTCGAGACAAGCAAGTCCAAAGCGTAAGGAACCTAATTCATAGAAGACGCCTCGCTGGACCACTCTACAGTCCTGTTTGAAGAAGTCATGGAGTTGCCCAACTTGATCGATCGGGCTCCGACAACAAAGCATGATCGCCATGATAGGGACAAGCAGGAGCCAAGCCTCTCGATCCCCGCACCCTTATCAAGCATCCAAAGAATGCCACCGAAGAATTGGGTAACTTTCACCGACCAAGGGCAAGCCAGTGTAACTGGAAGACAAGCCGGGCCCGCACCCACATCTCCCTAAACCCGGTCTCAAACCCTCTCGAGCCGGCCCTTGTCGAGTCCAGCCCTTCCGAGTCATCCAACGGCCTTACGCCGAGGACTATAATGTCAGAGCCAATCATGTATTCCCGTTCTTGTTTAATGAAAAGTCTCGACCTTTCTGAGTATCCTCTCATTGCCACTTTAACAACCGATAAGTTAACAAACAACTTAAAAGACGTTAATAATTCAATTGATAAAGAAGCGTACACATTAAACGAACAATACATTAAAGAAGTTCTCGAGCGTGTAGTTGACCAAGAGGGACAACCGGCCCAAGCCGCCGAAGAGGTTATGACCAAAGTGAACCCGGGGTCCGCGCAAGAGCCTAAAGAGACACAAGTGGGCGCTTTTCGCCGATGCGTAAAAGAAGCCCCGATAAGCCTCCTCCGGGAGTATGTTGACGTGTTCGCCTCGGTCATATCAGACATGCCAGACTCGATCCTCAATCGTGGAGCACGTAATTCCCTGATCCCGAATCCAAGCCTCACAAATGTAAGCCGCGCAAGATCAAGCCAGAGTGGTCCTTGCAAGTTAAAGAAGAAATTGAGAAAATGCTCCGAGTTGGTTTCATCAGAGTGATTGAGTACCCGACTTGGCTCTCCAACATCGTGACGGTCACCAAGGCCAACGGAAAGGTCGATGCCGCGTGATTTCCTGGGATCTCAACAAGGCCAGCCCTAAAGATGATTTCCCACCGCCTAACATCGACATGCCGGTCGATACCACGGCAAATTTCGAAGTAAAGTCCTTCGTGGACGGGTTCGCTGGATACAACCAGATCAAGATGTCCGAGGAGGATCGTGCCAAGATCGCTTCACCACTCCATGGGGACATACTGTTACACGGCCATGCCGTTCGGGTCCGAAGAACGCTGGGTTACTTACTACGGCCGCAATGCCTCTCTTCCATGACATGATTCACAAAGAAATCGAAGTATATGTCGACGACATGATCATCCACTCCAAGGGATCGACATGCAAAGACATGACAGATTCGAGGAAGTTCTTCACCGTACTCGTAAAACACTCCATGAGGTTGAATCCCGCAAAGTGCACCTTCGGCGTCAAGCGCGGCAAGGTACCGGGGTACATGGTTACGTAAAGAGGTATCGAAGCCGATCCCAGAAAATCAAGGCCATCATCGACATGAAGCCGCCTCAAACCCCGACGTAAGTAAAGAGCTTCATGGGAAGACTTCAAGACATCGGGCCGCTTTCATCAACCGCTTGACATCTTCTCTCGCGAGCCCATGTTCAAACCGATGAAAAAGAATGCCGACATCAAATGGGACTCCGAGTGCCAAATGCCTTTCGAGAAGATCAAGACCTACTGTTAATCCCCACCCCGTGCCCGCCACACGAAGACAAGCCACTACTCCCGTATCCGACGCAATGTACACGTCAATCGGAGCAATGCCGGCACAAGAACAGAAAGATTCCAAGGTTGAGCATGCAATCTACTTCGTAAGCCGAAAGCTTCAAGGAAGTGAACTCTACTCAAAGATCGAGAAAACTTGTACCGCCTGTATGGGTAGTCGGGAAACCGAAACACTACATGCAGCCGCATTCGCACTCCCGGTCTCCAAAGTGGACTCCCGTCCGATATCTCTTTGACAAGCCATCCTCAATGCGGCTAGCCAAGTGGTCATTCTTCCCGGCCGAGTTCGACATCAAGTACATGGTCGAAAATCAACAAAGGGCGTAGTAATGGCAGATCGCCTTGCCGACTTCCCGAGCAAAGGAACCTAAGGGTCCCGATCCGCAATTTCCTGACGACGGAATCTTTTCACTGACAACGCAAACCGCCGGCAACTCTTCTTCGATGGGGCAGCCAACAAGAAGGGGAATGGCATTGGAATGCTCCTTGTCGATCCCAAGGACGAGCATACTCCCATAGCCATCAAGTCAATTTTGAAGCAACCAACAATGCAGCAGAATATGAAGCTCGTGGCAAAGAAGTTTGGAAGCCGCCTCGAGCGCAACATCTTAGAGCCGGATGTATATGGAGACTCAAAGATTGATCATCAATCAAGTATCCAACAAATGGAAGACGGTAGATTCTCGCCTTCGAAGTACCACGCGTACATGGAGGAACTCATTGCTCGCTCAAGGACATCTCTTTTCACTATTTGCCAAGAGACAGAAACCGCTCGCAGACGCCCGGCAACCTCGCCTCTTGTCGAAATTCCCGAAGGGAAAGCAAGAAACCCTCGTAATAGGCAGACGGGAAACACCCGCCTATTGCCGTGAGATCGAAAAGAAAAAGAAACGATCGACGAACCCCGGTACAATCAAATTTACCAAGCACTCTCCAAAGCGGAGAAGCTTCCTTCACAAATGAAGATGGAAAATACAAAGAAGGGATCAAAGCCAAAAACATGATGGCATTAAAACGCCCGGCATCCCATTTCGTCATTCTCGGGGGTATGTTGTACAAGAAGCGCCACCAAGGGCCACTTCCTTCGTGTGTAAACAAAGAAAAAGCCAGCCGAGCTAATGAACGAAGTTCACAACGGAACCTCGCGGTCCGCACATGAACGCCCGAGCATTGACACGCATCATTCTCCGTATGGGATACTATCGATATCAATGGAAACAGATCGCATCCAAGCCGTCCGAAGCCGCGACAAATGTCAACGGCTTCTCCAACCTCAATCACATCCCTCCTCACGAACTCTATTGCATGACTACGCCACGGCCTTTCGCCACATGGGGAATCGACGTCATCGGCAAGATCACTCCTCCAGGGAGCAATGGTCACGAGTTCATTTTAGTCGCAGCCGACTACTTCACCAAATGGGTAGAAGCCGATCGTACAAGGTACCGAATTCTAAGAAGGTGGCCGAGTTCATCCGAGAGAACATCATGTGCCGATACGGAGTGCCCAACGAGATCATCTCCGACAATGGGACTCACTTCAAGGAGATTGTGACCAACTACCGACCGAATTCGTAGTCACACGTCACAGTCTTCCTTACTGCACCACAAACCAATGGTGCAAGAGAGGCACCAACAAGACTCTCGCCATGATAATCGAAAGATGACCACTGCAGGCCTGGATCGGCCCGAAAAGCTACATCTAGCTCCTCTCGGGATACCGAACATCGCCGAACCGCCACAGGGAGACTCCGTTCGCACTTACCTACGGAATGGAAGCGATGTTACCCGTGGAATTGGAAATTCCATCCTCCGAGTCCTCTTGGAAAACGGGATCAATGAAGTCGAATGGCTACGTAGCCGTCACGACGAACTTGCTCTACTCGACGAGCGCAGATTGAAAGCCATGGAACACACTCGAGCCTACTGCAGCGTAATGGCACGAGCATTCGACAAGAAAGTCAAGATCCGAGACATCGAGAAGGCGACTTGGTGCTAAAGGAAAAGCCTCCTACGTTGCACCAATCCCCTCGAAAGTGGGAGCCTACCCGGATAGGACCGTTCGTGGTACAAAGAATCTTCTCCTGAGGAGCCATGAAGCTAGCGTACTTGGACGGAAACCCTTTCGTTAACCCCGTGAACGGAAGCAAGCTCCGCAGATACTTCGCTTTGAGGAAGAGCACGAGTCAACTCTCCTTCCCCATACATCGTCCCTCGCAAATTAAAGTGCTAAAAGAGTAATACCCAACCGGATACATTCCCGCTAATGATCCAGTAAAAACAGGTCGCACTTCTTTTGTCTTTGTTTTTCTCAAATTCACCTAAAAGTGTCGAACTACGGTGACCCGAGCCCCTTAGTCCAATTGTAAAAGGGGAACGTAGGCACCATCTTTGGTTCGGTCTAAAAACAAAAATACAATAAGCATCAATTGCTTGTGTTTCGAAAACTCTTTTCATTTAACCTACAAATTCATAACGGTTAAAACATTCTTTAACGAGTTCAAGCACGGTCAACTCTTGACTCGCTACACGCTAGCAAAACTACAATAAAACATTAATCAATTAATGTGTCTCGCAATGACAATGGGTGGATACTCGGACAAAGAAGGTCAACCTAGTTTCCCGTACTAGGTCCTTCATCCTTCTTCCCTTCCCTTTTCCCCGGCGAGTGTTCTTCACCTTCGCAGAAATATTCCGTAGGCCTTCTACCTCGGCTCGTGGACTTCTTCCCGACGCCTCCGTCAAGCTCGCGGCCGTCAACGCAGCCTCTTTCTCTAGCTCGTCTCGAGCCGCCTCGCTTCGAGCCATCATCATAGTGCTTTGATTGGCCTCCCGATCGCACTTGCCACATAATCAGCCCACGGCATCGCCAAGACGATTCCTGTGGTTAGCCCTCGCTTCGTCCTCCTCAAGGTCGAGCCGTCTGTGTGATCGCACCCAACACTCACTCCGTCTCCACAAGATAGCCATCTCGTGTCTCCCCATACACTCTTCGTACTCGCCCGTATATCGTTGCCGACGTAACAATGCCCTCTCTCCTAAGTGAAAGAGAACCCCGGGCAGAAAGGACGTGTATTGCCACCACCGGTGATCAGCAATAGCGCCGAAGGATCTTCCATCCGCAAAGATCCCACCTCAAAGGTAGCAAAGCATAACTCGATCGGGCCAAGGGCATCTCGCTCCACTGCATCGCCGCAGTAACCAATGATGGAATATAGAAAGACGTCTCGAGACAGCCCCGCACTCGACAATCAATGCACCCTCCCGAGCGGTCCTACAAGTCTCAGAATCTCCAATGGGAACCCACCATCGCAAGTGATGCGTGCAAAGTCCGGCCATCCAGAGCTCCAAACACTCGATTGCCCCCTATCACCAGAGGACGCCGCGAGAAAGACCAAGCGTCACAAGACATTGGCACCTCGTGCATCATCTCGCAGCCTCTCCTCAACCACATGGTCGCATAGCGGGACTCCTCCCCACATGTACGGCCACGGCCGCCATCCGGCCTATGCGCCAGAACGTCTCGCCCAAGACCAATGGCACGATGTCTCCCCACTCCTAAGCATCCGCTCACCAGTCCAAGACATCGTGATGGCACACACCTGCAGACGTGAATGTGAACAAAGTAGCACCGCGCACAGAGCAAACGCGTCCCACGAAAAGACGCTCCTCGCCTCCGCAAATCTTTCTGGCCCCCCGAAATGTCAACGTAATCGGTATCCTCAGACAAGCATCCCGTATGCTTCTCCACCGAGATACCCAACAAAGACACTAGCTTCTCAACAAAGGGCCATGCCACCAAAGATACTGGAAGAACTAGCCGTTCCGCCTCGTGTCCTCCTGCACGGCCCGGAAATCTTCAAACGTAGGAGTGATTTCGTTGTACGAAAGGCCGTACACATTCCTCCGTACGTCCTGTAACCGAGACGCGCTCTCAAAAGATCCCAATCTGCATGAGCTCCTTCAAAGCCCAAATGTATTTAATCCCGTAATGCCTTCGAAAACCTTTTGTTCTCGCCTCGTGTGGTTCCGTACCCACGATCGAAAGTTGTCCAAATATCGCTCTTGCATCCGAGACGATAACTTGGGAAAGGGAGCCATGTCGAAGGTGAAGAAAACCTTAAGAAAGGGAAAGGAATTCACCAATGAACAAAGCAATGCGCAGCTTTTCACCAATTGCAAAGCCGAAACCGCAATTTAAAGAATCTGGAAATTCGGGCCTAGTCCTGGCCGGATTCTCTCGCAGCTGACTTGGTCAACTCGCAGCCTACCGCTCTAAAATTGGAAACATTTCCAAACCATGCCCTCGTTTCACTCCTATGAAATTCGCGTGCCTCGCCCGATTTCATTCAACCAATGTCAATATCCCTTCCGCCCTGCTCGTGCAACAAGCAGTAAATAATTAAAAATTAGTGCATACATGCTTAATTTTTGACCCGTTCAATTTTTAATGCATTTCTCTTTTTATTTATTTTTGATTAACCTATTTGCTTATTTGCCGAAAATAATGTAAGGTGATCATAGAATAAATATGAAGTATGTGTTCCGCCCCACGGGCGCCTTTTTGCAAATACAGCTTCAAATCAAAATTTGTTCCCGACAAATACATGCATTTTGTCTAAACAAAGCAAGAAAGAAAGAAAGCAAGAAAAGGGGACTACTCGAGTCCCGCTCGTCATCCGTACACTCGACGCACCGCTCCGCCGCCGCCGGATCCGTCGCAAACAGAACTCGCCGAACTCCTCCACTGGGAATAGGCAAAGGGCCTCCTGAGTACGCGAACTCGAGGACTCCTCTCGCGCCCGAGTGCGCAGAAGAAGGAGCTCCAAATCCAGCCGTTCCGCCCGCGAACCGGCCAAACCCCGTAAAGTCCTCCCCACCGGCCGTGGGAGCAGTGCGACCTCTCGGCCTAGACGGCCTCGATCACGGACGCCCACGCTCCTCCGGAACCGCACCGCATGAACTCCACGAGCCTCCTAGCGTAGGCGGACCACCCGTCCACCACCTCTACGGCGTCATTATACGTACGGCGATACTCGCGAACCAGAAAGTCATCGAAAGCAAGGTAGTACAGATGCAACATTTGCGTAATACTACTATCAAATGCGTAAAATCAAAAAAGGTGCTCACCGAAGCATTGGGGTCCGCCTCGTATCGTGGTCTCGGCTCGCCCGGAAGCGGATCACAAGTCGCCTACGCGAACCGCCCAGCCTCGTACGCTAGCCTAGCTCGCGGGACCGGAAAATCTCGAGGACCTCCAGTGGACCTCGCCTCTTCTATGCCGTACTGCGGGCTCCTCGGCCTCATCTCAAGAAAACATCATAGGCGGCCCCCGCTATGATGTACTCGGTGTAGTACACGCCCGTATGTACCCTCCAGCTCATCAATCGGCATCTCCTGGGATGCCGCATGTACAAAGGAGGATCCACCGGCACCAAGGGAAGAGACTTCGCCTATGCTGACGAGTCACCCTCTCCCCTAGATACATGGCGTCACAGTGAAGTCCCACCAGGAGCTTCCGCCTCCGTGTAGTCTCGCTGCACCGCACCGCGACATGATCAAACCTACTCCACCAGTGTCACTGGATCCTCTCAGAGAACTCCAGGTTCAGCGCCAGAGATATCTCCTCGTATGACACTCGAGTGCCAACTCTCGAAGAGACCGCCCTCTTCGCCTTCTTCTGCCAAACCAGCATGGCAGGGAACAGGGGACGGTACGGCTCCTTGATGTCCCAAGCCTGCGGACTGAACACCTCGTAGCACCAGACCTGCCAAGAGAATGGAAAGTTATGTCAGCTACAAAGCAGATACATACGAGTACATAAAAGAGGCAAGGAAGAGAAAAAGTACGTGAACTTACATCCAAGACAGGCGTGAAGCAGCTAAATGAGTGCTCCTCTCCCCGCGAGAACCTGTCCAGGGAGTGGTAAAGCTCGGCCAGTCCAGCCTCCCCCCACGCAAACCCCCTCACGGCATCCAAGTCTACCAGCGACCCGAGCAAAGGGAAGTGACAAGACGTGTCAGAAGTCGGGAATAAAGTCGCAGACAGCGCAAACCAAAGGAACCCTCGAGCCAGACGCTCCGCGGTCATCCTCAAGGACCCAGCCAGATAAGCGGCGACACCTTCCCTCAAATGATTCTCCATCGGCCTGTACCGAATGCCTAAGCCCCTGGCATCGGTAATATCAAAACCCAGCAGCCCAGACAACTGCTCCGGGGTGTAACCATCAACCCACACCAGCGTGTTGCCATAAGTCGGCAACCCAGTGATAGCGGCAAAATCCGTGGGAGTCACCGTCGCCTCCCCCCATCTGAAATGGAAAGTGTGGGTCGTATCCCACCGCATTTGCCGCGCGACATACATGGACTCGCCCTCGGCGTATCACTGCCGCAGCTACAAGATCGATAAACCCACCAACCCGGAGTCAAGCACCACCGCCGCGGACTCCTCTCTCCTCTCGAGCCACGTCCGGGATAATGCCCCACAATGCTCGCACCGCCTCAAAGGCACCCCGACTCTTCCGGTTATGAGTATTAACCGTCCCCGTCCCCGCACAAACAAGACAGAAGCAACATCAATGTAAATGCACCAACGCATGTCAAAAGGATGCAATGCAGATACGGTTCTCATTCATTTCCTACGTATATTCAAATCATTTCGAAAACTCCGTCGAATCGAATCCGAACTTTCAAATCATTTCGAAAACTCCGTCGAATCCGGAACTTTCAAAACATTTCGAAAACTCCGTCGAATCCGGAACTTTCAAATCATTTCGAAAACTCCGTCGAATCCGGAACTTTCAAATTCTTTCGAATTTTTCGAAAATTTCGCTCCGTCCCGAATTAAAGCTACTTTAATTTTGGAAAATGCATCTAGACATGGAATTTTGCAACCAAAATTTTTATGTCATCCACCCGTAGTGTCAATTGAACTACATCCTAGTCAATTTCGACAAAGGCTCATAGCAAAGTCAAAAGCCCCAATTCGGGCACCAAAATCCCTAAGTTCATTCCTAACAAATTTCTAACATTTAAAGAATGCACATTCTTAAAATTAATGGAATTTGTAGGAAGCTTACTTGTCTTTCGATCCCTCCCTTGAAGTTGTGGCGGTCCCTCGCCGGATAAAACTCCGCCGGATTCAATGGAAGAGTAGTGGTTCGAATGGTCCGAACCAATCGAGTTCTTTCGTCATCGGTCCTTCCATGACGAGCCATTGGTCCTCCTTCACCCTCCATAGCAAATTTCCTTCACAAATTCGAGCAAACCTTGCAATTTGGGTTGGAATTTTTCTCTCTTTTCTCTCCTCTCTCGCCGGCAACAATGGAAGAAATGACCCTTCCCTTTCTCGGCCTCGGCGCTGATAACAACCTCGAAATTCAAGAAAAGTCCGGCCGGACTCTTACTGCACCAGGAAAAGATTCCTTCCATTTTGGTCCCTCAACTTTTGGCAATTCCAATTTTACCACTTTTGGCCCCCAAAAGTGTAAAATTTCCCCCAGTTAGACATTTCTAACACCCCATCCCCCGAGGATAAATCAAAGTTAGTTTTCACTAACGCTCGTCTCCAGACGTTAAATTCCCAGTTAGTTTTCACTAACGCTCGTCTCCAGACGTTAAATTCCCAGTTAGTTTTCACTAACGCTCGTCTCCTGACGTTAAATTCAGTTCAGTTGACGTTTGACATTCAAACGTTCAACCATGTCTCCGGACATTCCAAGTTACTATTCCGTCTCCTGACGTTAAAATTTAATAATGGTCTTCACCATTAAATCCTTAATCGCGACCTTTCACGGTCCGATTTCAAGCCTCAATCGCGACCTTTCACGGTCCGATTTCAAGTCTCAATCGCGACCTTTCACGGTCCGATTCCAATTCTCAATCGCGACCTTTCACAGTCCGATTTCAAGTCTCAATCGCGACCTTTTACGGTCCGATTCCAATTCTCAATCGCGACCTTTCACGGTCCGATTCCAATTCTCAATCGCGACCTTTCACGGTCCGATTCCAATTCTCAATCGTGACCTTTCACGGTCCGATTTCAAGTCTCAATCGCGACCTTTTACGGTCCGATTCCAATTCTCAATCGTGACCTTTCACGGTCCGATTTCAAGTCTCAATCGCGACCTTTCACGGTCCGATTCCAATTCTCAATCGCGACCTTTCACGGTCCGATTCCAACTCTCAATCGCGACCTTTCACGGTCCGATTCCAATCTTTAATCGCGACCTTTCACGGTCCGATTCCAACTCTCAATCGCGACCTTTCACGGTCCGATTTCAATCCTCAATCACGACCTTTCACGGTCCGATTCCAAGTCTCAATCGCGACCTTTCACGGTCCGATTTCCAAGTCTCACCGCGACCTTTCACGGTCCGATTCCAATCTCAATCGCGACCTTTCACGGTCCCGATTCCAAGTCTCAATCGCGACCTTTCACGGTCCGATTCCAATTCTCAATCGCGACCTTTCACGGTCCGATTTCAATCTCAATCGCGACCTTTCACGGTCCGATTTCAAGTCTCACCGCGACCTTTCACGGTCCGATTTCCACTCAATCGTGACCTTTCACGGTCCAATTTCAAAGTCTCAACCGCGACCTTTCACGGTCCGATTCCAATTCTCAATCGCGACCTTTCACGGTCCGATTTCAAAGTCGTAATCGCGACCTTTCACGGTCCGATTCCACTCCTCAATCGCGACCTTTCACGGTCCGATTCCAATCCTCAATCGCGACCTTTCACGGTCCGATTCCAATTCTCAATCGCGACCTTTCACGGTCCGATTCCAATTCTCAATCGCGACCTTTCACGGTCCGATTTCAATCCTCAATCGCGACCTTTCACGGTCCGATTCAATTCTCAATCGCGACCTTTCACGGTCCGATTCAATTCTCAATCGCGACCTTTCACGGTCCGATTTCAATTCTCAATCGCGACCTTTCACGGTCCGATTCAATCTCCCATCTCGACCTTTCATGGTCCCATCTCAAACAGTCAATCCCGACCTTCGCGGTCCGACCTCCACTCTCCTATCGAGACCTTCGCTGTTTACCTTACCGGCAACAGCAATAAACCCGAACCCCAAGGCACGAACGCCTTGCAACAATCCCTCTTCGGCCATCCTCGTAAGCCCGAACACCTTTTCACTTCAGCAAGTGAACATTCATCTCCCCGGCCGCCAGTAGTAAGCCCGACCGTTCCACCTCACCGGCAACAGCAATAAGCCCGAACCCCAAGGCACGAACGCCTTGCAACAATCCCTCTTCGGCCATCCTCGTAAGCCCGAACACCTTTTCACTTCAGCAAGTGAACATTCATCTCCCCGCCGCCGTAAGCTCCGAACGCTCATCCCTGCCAGGATAAAACCGGCAACAAGCAATAAGCCCAGCACCCAAGGCACGAACGCCTCGTCGCATCGCAACTCCGGTTTGAGGCGCCACACGCCTCGAAAGTTTCGTAAGTCCTGTGTTCGACGCCTCCCAACAGCTTCCATTCAGGTACATGTACCTCGCGAATGGTCTCATCCAGTGTTTAGACGCCTCCTAACAGTCTCGCTGGGTCAAGGTCCCCATGCGCGGCCCTTGCCCCTTTTCGAACTATGATCGGCTTGATTCCCGCTCGGATACGTAGGAATCCTTTTCGCTAAGGGTCCACCACCGACCGCCTGTGTCTCCTTCAAAGTAAGGCATCCCGATTTGGATCCTTATCTTTTTCAACGACCCCACCTCCTTCGGAGGAGACGTCGCCGAGGGCTAACTGTAAGTACCCAAATCCGAATCGTCCAAATCCGTCGAAAGTTAACCGAAATTCGTTAACCGGCCCGCTCTAGGTTAACCGAACTCGTTAAACTCCCTGCTTTGTGCCAACGAGACATCCCGGATCGCCCGTGCATCCCGACGCCGAACCGTACTTAACACGTGTCATCACACGTAAAAGCACGGCTTTCCTTGAAAACGCATTTTCCGGCACTTTCCGGGCGTTTGACATTTCCCTGACCGTTATTTTAAAAACGGAAAAAACCGGGACCGGGGGAACAAAATCCCACATGGCTGGTGACTCAGAGGGCACGTGGCAGCCATGCCACCTCCCTCTAGTCACCCTTCAATCAAATTCAAAGGGAAAAGACCAAAATACCCCGATTTGCAAGCCAAGTCAGGCCGGACTCATCGTGCACATTTTCTCGAAATTGCCAAAGAAGTCCTTCAAATTCTCAAAATACCACAAAACCCCCTGGATTCAGGCCAAGTCCGTCCGGACTCCTACTGCAATTTTCACCCTATAAATAGAAGTTGCTGTCAAAGGCAAGAAGACAGAAAATTTACTCCCAAAAATCACCACCCCCACGGCCTAAGCAGTTTTCACCCCTCCCGAGCTCCCGTTCTGTCTCGATTCGCGTGAAATCTTCGTATTTCGATCAAATACGCCCCTTACAACTTCGAAACAACCTTTCGAATCACTTTCCGTGTCCCGTACACACCCACCGAGCCAAAGGAGTCGACCCTAGCCATAGATATAACTCCCTCTCTCTAAATCTCCCGTTCCGTCTCGGTTTACGCGCCAGTCGCTATAACCGTTTCGAACGTCGTTATCAAAATGTAGACGCCTCCGTCTAACGGGGTCCGATACGTTTTAGCCCCTCGATCCTCTTCTCTTTCCGTAAGAGAAGTAATCACGGGTTAAAACGGCGTTCCGACCCCGTTCCGTTTACTTTTTATGTCATTTGCCATTCCGGATCGATCGATTTGTTGATCGTCATTTACAATTCCGAGACGTTTGGCCTCGTTGATCGTCATTTACAATTCCGAGCCGTTTGGCCTCGTTGATCGTCATTTACAATTCCGAACCATTTGGCCTCGTTGATCGTCATTTACAATTCCGAGCCGTTTGGCCTCGTTGATCGTCATTTACGAATCCGGATCGTTTGATTCCGTTGATACCGCACTTTAAATACTGTCATTTACAAAGTCCGATCCGTTTGGATCGTGATAGTATTTACTTTTCAAAGTCCGAGTCGCAACCCGATTCGTTGATCGCATGTCATTTAATACGCATTTTTCCCGTAAAAATCGTTAACAATGTAATGCCCGGTTCAAAACCGGAGTTCGTCCGTCGAACTCTCTTTCAAAACGCGTGAAATGCCGTTCGGCCTCCGAACGCTCATCTTCAAACTCAAAGCCGCCATTTGACACTTAAAATCATTTAATACGCATTTTTCCCGTAAAAATCGTTAACAATGACGCGCCCGGTTTAAAAAACCGGAGTTCGACCTTCGAACTCCTTTTCAACTCAAAGTCGACGTTTGCCACGCAAACGCTCATTTCAAACTCAAAATCGACGTTTGCCACGCAAACGCTCATTTCAAACTCAAAGTCGACGTTTGCCACGCAAACGCTCATTTCAAACTCAAAATCGACGTTTGCCACGCAAACGCTCATTTCAAACTCAAAATCGACGTTTGCCACGCAAACGCTCATTTCTGTCTCAAACCGACGTTTGTCATTCAAACGCTCGTCTTTTCAAAAGTCACCTAATCAACGTTTGTCATTCAAACCAAGATTAAGCTTGTCATTCAAGCCCCCATTTCAAAAGACACACACACACACACGATTTCGAGAAAGGTAGAAAGACTCGTCATGCGAGGCGTTTCGGGCGATCTCGTAATACTCTACCCGAAACGTAACTTGACCTCCGAACCTAACAATCTCTGGTACAAAAAGCTTTTTACTCGTTTTTGCTGCCAATAAAAATGATCCCTTTTTTCAATGCCTTTTCCTATGTTTTTGCTACCAATAAAAATGACACATTTTCACAATAGCCATTTCTCAACGTTTGGGCTCAAAATACAAAAACCGCGTGGCGACTCCTCATTTTGTTCCTTCCCATGAAGCGAGGTCTCAGACACCAACCCCTCCGCGAAAGACAACCGCCTTTTCCGCGCCCCCCGCCCGCGCGCGAAAAGATCGGGTAATTCAGAAGGCTTCTAAACCATCTCAGAGCTGCTTCAGTCAGAGTGCTAGTGAGAGCTTTACACATTACGTCGTCTTGTCTTGAATACCTAGACACCAATATCATTTGAGCCTCAAGGTGTTGCATATGATCCAAGGCACTTGTTGAGCCGTCATATTGCTTCAAGTCAGGTAGTTTGAATCCTGGCTCTGGTGGTCCCAATTCAAGCATCCATGGTGTCAAAGGTTTCAATGTGCCAACATCATCCTCTGAGTCATCACTATCAGCGTCGTTTTTTCTTGCCGTCAACTCCTCAACAGTCCCGGTTCTTGAATTCTCTAATACTAGGCTTACTGCGGGTACAAGTGATATTATTCTAAACTCCCCAACAATGAACAATCATCCCATGATCACAAGAGCCAAGGATGGTATTTTTCGTCCCAAACATTACTTTGGGCTTAGTGCAGTCACATCTGACTCTCCCCTATATGAACCTCATACCTTCCGTCAAGCAGCCCTCCTTGCACATTGGCAACACGCCATGCATGATGAACTTGTGTCTCTTCACAAGAAAGGTACTTGGTGCCTTGTTCCACCTCCTACACAACATCGTCGGCAGCAAATGGGTTTACAAGGTCAAACGTCAGGCTGAGGGCTCGATCGAACGGTACAAGGCTCGGTTAGGTGCTCAAGGTATAATCAGCAAGAGGGAGTGGACTATGACAAGACATTCAGTCTGGTTGTAAAACCAACTAATATCTGCACCATTCTCTCTCTCGCTCACTCTCGAGATTAGCCTATCAAGCAGTTAGATGTTCGTAATGCATTTCTTAATGGCATTTTGACTGAGGAGGTATACATGGCCCAACCGCAAGGATTCGTTGACCCTTCTCGTCCAAATGCAAGATTCACCGGGCTCTATACAGTCTTAAGTAATCACCGCGTGCCTGGTTCACTCGCCTTCATGATTTTCTACTCACTCTTGGGTTTTTTTAATAGTCATGCTGACTCCTCTCTATTTATCTGGCATAGCACAGATTCGATTGTCATCATTCTTGTCTATGTGGATTGATGGATACACATATACATCACATAACGAGTTCTAGGATTACCTTGTTGGATTAAATCCGACGCTCGTTGTTGCGGAAGAATTATGCTTGTGCTACGAACCCTTGATTGTCTTGATCGTTCCTGCAACCACCCGCTTTGCTCGTCCAATCAATATCACAAGATGAATATTGATTATATATTTCACACTCAAATCCTAAGCTTTCGATGGTAGCTTAGAGAATCGCAAACCAGCCGAGATAATATATGGGAGAGAGATATAAACTGTACGTTCAATATTATGAGGGTAAAGACCCTTTATATAGTTGACTTGGTCTAGTCTCACAATCCCACTAGAATTGTATTGGATCATTCTTGTCCAACAAGAACTTGTTATTATCCTATTTTGAACGTATGTATCAAGATAGGTACCAAGAGTCCTAGTCCAACAGATATTTTGGTAACCGGATGCACTCCCTCTGTGGTTAACAAAGTTAACAAAGTATTGAACACCATTTGTTCTACTTTTGAAAGCAGGAAGCTGGGACAACTCAGTTTTTTTTCTGGGTATTGAAGCAACAAGGTCTGCCTCCCACTTTGTAAGTGCTCCAATTTGAGCTTGTTAGTATTTTCGTTAGAAAATTAACGAAAGTTATAACATTTCTAACAATTCCTAACATTCCTAACATTTCTAACAAAGTAAGGGCAAAGTGGGCATTGTTATTTAAGGATAAACCAAGAAAGGAATCAAAAAAGCAAAAGAAATTAAAGAAAACCAAAAATAGAAACTGCTGGAACAAAAACTGGTTGTTAATTTGATTTTTTTTGAAAAATATTCCTCTTGTCCAAAGCCTGAAGCAGCATTTAATGAACAGTGCACGCTCAAGGTCCTATCCGCGCGGATGAGTTTGTCATTTTCAGAGGGCTATAAATTGAGGCCTTCAGTCTCAGAAATAAAAAAGAAGAACACATTTTCCTCAACTGCACTTTGGCGAAAATAGAGAGAAAACAGTGAGAATTACATAGAATTGTCACTTTTTTCTCAACTATTCAACCAAAATCACACTCACTCAAACACTCTCATATTCAAGCCTCAAACACTCTTACTTTCAAGCCAAAAACTCTAAAACACAAAGAAGATAGGTATAACCTCCCTCTTCTTACCCTAAATCTCTCATCCATGCATGCTTTTCCAAACTACAAAATGTAGTTTGTTCATCTTCTTGCCCTAGATCCAAGAAGATCACCATGGAAGTTCATCTCCATGGATGATCTTCTACAAGGATCCACATTATTTTCAAAGTGTTCTTACTTTCTTGCAAAGAAAACACATTTTCAAAACCCTAAAACTCATTTTCATACATCAAATCTCATTTTCAAAGGATAAAATTCCCCTTCCCAAGCAAATGAAGTGCTTAGTCCTAATGTACCCCAAGGATGGTTTGATATAGTTGATTCACCACTAAAATGTCAAGTGATCACTAATCAAAACCTAGGGAAATGGGGACAAGCATGGATGCCAAACCCCCTTTAAAATCACATTTTCCTTCTTGAGAAGTTGCTGTCCAGTAGCAATTTTCTAAGACACCAGTCCATGGTCTAAATTTTTGGACACAGATAAACTTGGAATTTGGTGTTGACTACAAAACACTTTTTGTAGCCAACATCCAGAGCTTTCCAGACATATTTTTACTTTATTTTTTACGTGAGTAAAACTCCATTTTTCAAATTTTCTTTTGAAGGTCAGATCACCAGTCTCTGGGAGTCCAGATCTCATATCTGAGATTTCCAGAAGGTTTTGAGTCCTCAAATCTTCTCCAAAATGGAAAATTATTTCACAGAAATCTTATTTGAGGTGTCTTGAACAACTTTCATTCCCTGAGTTTTCTCATATTATGAAGTTTTGAAGCCCTTAAATCTATTTCAAAATCAAGTGTCCACTACCTTTTTCATTCTGGCAGAAGTGTTCTTCAACTTCCAAAAATCTTTTGAGTAGCAAAACTCAACCCAAAAATCGCACCAAATATCATGGGATCTGTCCAAAGTCTAATAAAGAATTCCCAATTTTTACTTTTCTGAGTTTCAACTTATTTTGGCCAAAACACACACACACACACACAAATGATTTTTAGCTTGGAAGACTCGTTTTACGAGGCATTCCGGGTGCACACTAACGTCCTTCCCGGCATGTAACGTGACCTCCGAACCCAAATCTCTAATCTCGGGCATTTTTCAAAGTTTTGGCCCTTAAAACAAAAATGGCGTGGCGACTCCGTCTTTTTCCGATTTTATTTGATTTTCAAAAAAACGCAAAATCGAATTTTCCCGCGAAATTGGAATTTCAACATCGTCACAGTGGCGACTCCGCTGGGGATCAATTAAGCTTTTTCTAAAAAAAAAAAATGATATTTGGTATATTGGTGGAAACCATTAAACTTCCCGTTACCGCCTCCTAACACGAGTCGGGGATAAATTGTGGTTTAACAATCCCACGTACCGGTATCATTGTTTTCAAAAAAAAAAAAGCTTTTGAGGGTCAAGCTTCCGTCCCGGCATTTAAAAATCATTTGTTGTGTGTGTTGATTTTTGCACATTTTCGTGTTGTTTCGGCCGCCTCGGAAAAAGTCAAAATTTTGACTGTCGGAATCATGTCCCTAACTGTCGGAATTCTTGTGCTTATGTGCTTATGTGTTCATTAAATTTCAAAAAAAAATTCAAAAAAAAAAATTTCAAAAAAAAAAGAAAATTTTCAAAAAAAAATCATGCATCATTCTTTTTAAGACACATGAAAAATTTCTATTTTACTCAGAAAAAGAAGATAGACTGCTTGCACACTATGCGCACGTGACCTTACACTGCACACTACGTCCCTAACCCGGGGAAATCCTTATCGCGGCCCGTTTGGTCTTATTACGCCTCTCGATTCAAGCACAGGACTACCCAAACATCCCATGGAGCCTCGTGTCGACCATGCACTTGTCCGTGACACACTCTGTCCGAGACCCGGTTGGTTTTTAGTTTGGTCTGTGTCATGCCCTGTCTGTGTATAGACCTTTCCTTTCAAGCCTTTGTCGGCATACCGACTCAATATCTTTCGGGGTTCCTAATCAGTCGAAGTCATGCCGGTTTTCCGCCGCAGGCTTTGACCAAGATATTGACCGGCGCCTTGACTTCGGCTCTGACTGGCACAAATTATACGCAGACTCCCAGCATGACACTGAGTCATCAAGGATTAATGATTATTCCATGCCTAATTACGGCCTAATTGACGACAAGTCAAGATCAATCGTGGACATTTATCAGTCCAAATCATGCCGACCTTTGGTCGAGCCCTCGGACATGATCTTGACTTCGACGTCAGCTTTGTTCGTAATTTACATCGAATGCTCGTTAAGACTCGATTACCCGCCAGACTTTTAGGATCGTTTTTCTTTCGGTCGGTGGGACCCGCTTGCCCTATAGGACCCTCGCCCGGGGCAGTCCACCCTGGGAGGTCGAAATACAGGTGGAATACGAGGGGCTTATAGACGTAGTGACGGGGCCCACTGATCCAGGATCCAGAGTAGTTTGCGAAAAAGAAGAGAAATCTTTTCCAACCGATTAGGTTAATAAAACATGTTTTAAGTAAACGTGAACAAATAATCGCATGTTGCATGAGCCCAAAGCCCAAACACTTACCCTCCTTCAATTCCTAGACATCTGAACCCTCGTGTCTTTCCCCCGCAGCTCCTCACAAAGGTTGGTTCCGGACACCGGGTCACCGTTTGATTAGTTGGGAAGAGTTAAGCGCGTCATCAGCTTCGCTGTTTATTCCGACTCCGGGATTCAGAATGTATGCATCAGCCGGTAATGATGGGGACAACGTCGCTCCGTCTTCCAAAATCCCTCAAACAGACCAGCATTGGATCCAGTTGGTAGAACAGATGAGACTTCGACACGAGGCTCAAATTGATGACCTTCTGGGGGTTGTCGCAAGTCATGGTTTGACTATCAGTCTCAATTCCGATGGCACTTTTACCGCAAAGAAGGGAGAAAGTTCTCCTCCTCTTCTTAATCGTCCCGGATACATCAAGATGCTATCCCAAGATTCCCATGTCTCCACCGCCAGGACTCCTGCCCGTCGACTTACAGGGCAACTGGCCCCCAAACAGCAGTCAGGGATGAAAGAGTTCGGCAGTCAGTTGTCCCCTCTCAAAGTGATGATCCCGCAGATATCAGCATGGGTAATGAAGATCGGGAAACAGTGGAAGAAATATGGTCACCCATCAAAGCCTTGGAGGAACGCTGTAATAGACAAAGAAGCCTGGATTGAAGAGGCCACACGCCACTTCGGGACATTAACAATCTCCCAACCGATCGGGGCTACCCCGAAGGACAAGCATGTGCCTCGCTCCCGGATCTTAATACCTCTCATTATCCGGCAGAGTCCAACCATTCGCTTCGATGAGCCCAACAGATCTCCCGGACTGGCCTTCAACTCAAAGTCATTCCAAAGAACGCTCAACCCGAGGTCCCAAATCCACCACCAGCCGTAGAACACATTTGGTGGGATATCCGTGATTGCCCGCCGCCTTGAAAGGGACTATCAAGACTGGATACACGAGGACCGTCCTCCTAAGAAGAAGAAAATTTCCTCCCAGCAGAAATTGAAAGAGAGGTTTGAGGCCGGTGATACCATATGGGTACACTCTGGGAGCCATCTCTGGGGATTTGACACTATGTACTCTACTCCACCAGCCTTCCCTAAAGCAAACAGGACGTAAAAGCCGAAAAGCCTTGCCAACGATAATTGAGACTTTCGGACACCGAATCATCAGATCCGGGTAATTTTACCGCCAATCGAAATCCATCCCCAAGGGATCAGCCAAGATTCAGTTTGTCCAGCTCCCGAGTGCATACCGACAAAGAAAGACCAACGCCAGTTTGGCGCTCCCACTCAATCAACATGTTGATCGGAGATGGCAAACGCCACAAAAGGCCTTAGTATAACCCAGGGGCTTCAGCAAAGGTTCTACCTCGCAAGAAAAAGGCACGAAGTGACTGGCTTGATGACTCTCTTTCTCCAGACAAGCACCAAATCTATGATCCCCGCCTATATGGTAGCATGATCACCTTCTGCGACGAAGATTTGCCAAGAGATGTTTCCCAAAGACAACGAAGCCTCAGACATCACCATTAAGCTCAACACCGTATCGCTCCCTGGAGTATTGGTGGATAATGGATCGGCCATTAATGTCCTTCCCCTTAGCATGATGCGGGCCCTGCGCATCAACGAAAGGCATATGATCCCATCTACCCGGATTATCAAGGCTTATGACGGCTCGTCCCGTCCCATCCTGGGGACAGTAACTCTGGAACTCTGGTACGAAACCCAAATGGTGCCAGCGAAGTTCCATGTAATGGACATCCCATTCGAGTTCACAGCCCTATTAGGACGCCCTTGGTTGCATCACATGAAGGCCATAGCTTCCACCCTCCACCAATGTGTCAAATTCATTAACCGACAAGGGGACCTTGAAGTCATAAGAGGTGACAGTTTCCTCATAGGGAACGAAGCAGAGACCGTCACTAAGCATGCTCTTAGCCAGACACCGAGGCTACCTCCTCCGAATCGACCAAGGGACTACCGGGGCAAGTCTCATCAGAATCCCCCAGAATCCGGTGATGCCAATTATGTCAACGCACTCAAGCGAGCAGACTCCGAAGAAGTTCGATTCATCAAATTCAATTGTCATTTCCAACATTTGGAGACATACTGGAAGGAGACATTGAACACCGCCATGATACAGGCACACAAACCCCCGGTCCCTAATCACAGCTTTGTCACCATTCTTCAAACCCACTCTCTGACCCTGCCAAGCCAGGAAGTTTTCATGATAAAGATCGACAAGCATCGTCATACTCAACTCGAATCTATGAACGTCGTGTGGGACGTCCTCCTTCCGAACCGCCCGCTAAGCCTTTCCGCTCAAGCATGGGGCATGAGATTTTTCCAAAGAAGACACCAAGGCGCAATACGCCCTTACATCCGGATTGAACTGGCCGATTGTGACGAGATAGAATTCCCAGTGAGGATGCGGCAGAAGATCCCTACATTCATATGCTCGCTGTGCACCGGACACAATTGATCCCGGTTCGTAGAAAGAGATGATAGCAATGATCGAGGAAGGAGGACAGAAACAAGATGACCCCCGAGTCATGAGGTCACTGACAGCAATGCCGCTAAAGAATTGGGAAACTCTCTCAGGCCCGTCCGCGACCAAAGAAGAAATGATCACCAAACCTGGATTAGTCTCCCGTCCCTTTGTGTCAACCTAGGAAGAGTCCTCCGAGTCTCTCATTGTTAAGGTCGAGTCTCTAGGTTCGTCCGATGGCCTTACGCCTGAAGACTGCGAGTCTGTAGCAAACGCTGTACTCCCTTTCGTTCCTAATGAAATGACGAACCTTTCTGAATATCCCTTGATTGCCACTTTAACTAATGATGAATTAATTAATAAAAAAAAACATTTGATAATAATTCATTAGATAAAGAAGCAGACACATTAAACAAAAAAAAAATCAAACAAAAAAAAATCTTTAAGCAGGTTGTTCGAAAAAAGGAAAATCGAGCCCAAGCTGCCGAAAAGATTTTGACGAGTGTGAATCTGGGAACTGCGGAAGAGCCTAAAGAGACGCAG
Source organism: Adenophora triphylla var. japonica (assembly GCA_022495995.1). Classification (NCBI taxonomy): domain Eukaryota; kingdom Viridiplantae; phylum Streptophyta; class Magnoliopsida; order Asterales; family Campanulaceae; genus Adenophora; species Adenophora triphylla. Next base: position 70,398 of record JAFEMH010006664.1, on the reverse strand, counting down.
ATTGGTGATTTCTTCGAAGGAACTGGAAAGGATGCCTTACAAAATCCTACAAAATCCTCAACTCAAGGGAAGTAGCCCTCTTCATCAAAAAAAAAAAACATCATATGCTGATACGGGTTACCAGCCGAAATCATCTCAGACAATGGATCCCACTTCGAAGGGGAATGCGACAGGCTGCTGGCAGAATTCCGAATAACCCGTCACAAGTCATCTCCCTACAGGCCCCAAACCAACGGAGCCGTCGAGGCAACAAACAAGAATTTGGAAAACATCATCCGGAAAATGGCTGTCCGAGGCAGAGATTGGCCCGAGAAGCTACACCTGGCACTCGGGCTGCGTAACATCGCCGAATGGCAACTGGGGAAACACCGTTTGCCCTCACATACGGAATGGAAGTCGTGCTCCCAATCGAATTGGAAATCCCCTCACTCCGCGTGCTGTTGGAAAGCCAGATCAACGAGGTCGAATGGCTCCAGAGTCGCCATGATGAATTGGCCCTGCTAGATGAACTCCGATTGAAGGCCATGGAACACATCCGAGCCTACCAAGGGAGAATGGCCAGAGCCTTTGACAAGAAAGTAAAGCATCGGGAGATCCGAGAAGGTGATCTCGTCTTAAAAGAGAAGCCCTCAAATCCGTACAACCCCTCGGCAAATGGGAGCCTGTCTGGGTCGGGCCATACGTCGTCCGTAAGATCTTCTCCGGAGGAGCCATGCAACTTGCAGACCTCGACGGAAATCCCTTTGTACACCCAGTGAATGGTGACAAGCTGGACAGATATTACGCGTAAAACACTGAGTCAAAAAAAAAGTGCCAAAAGAGTAATACCCAACTAGGTTGAAAACCCGAAAAGGGCGGCCTAGGTAAAAACAGTGGTTGCACAAAAAAAAAAAAAAAAAAAAAAAAAAAACAAAAAAACAAAAAAAAACAAAATCTACCAGGTTGAACTACGAAGACCTGAGCTCCTCAAAATGAGGGGAACGTAGGCAGCCGGAAACGGTTCGGTCTAAAGCACAAATAAAAGTCAAAATCTGACATCTATACACTGATCAGATCATGAAAGCGTCTCGAAAAACTCTGAAGCAATTCAAATATTCATTACAAGTTAAAAACTTTTTGATGAGTCTAAGCCCGATTCATTCCTACAACTGGCAACCTGCTAAAAGAAATTAAGATACATAATCAAACTAATGTGTCCGCCATGACAAGAAAGGGATACTGAAACCTCGTAGTCATTCCATGCCACTCGAACCGGCCTCTCCCCTCTTCTTCCCCTTCGAGTCTTCTTCTTCCGAACAGAAAATGTCGGTCTTCCTCCTACCAAGCTCGGTATAGGAACAGGATCTATCAAACCAGCCTCCGTCAGGGCCCTGGTAGCCCTAGCGTCATCTCTCATCTCCCGTAGCCGGCCGATAGCATAGGAGTCCTCCTCTCCCGCCTCTTGACATAAGCCTCATAGTCGGCCGCGGCGTCTCCGCTCCCGTCATGAGGGTTGGCCCTCGCCTCGGCCCTCCTACTCTCGGAAGCTGTCAGGTCCTCCGCACCCACAATGGCCTCACGCCGTCTCAAAATAGCCATCTCGAGTCTCTCCCAAATGCCTCTCGTACCAATCCAGGTACCAAGTGGTCGTGAACACAGGTCTCTGACGCCCGAGGATAACCCGAGGAAGAAAGACGTCATACCTCCATGCTCGGGACAGTAAAGGAAAACACCGAAGGATCATCCATAGAAGCGGAAGCCACCACCCCGGTGGCTATATCATCAAAGTCCTCCAAAGGAACCCGCTCTAAACCGAACCGTCTCGTAACCAAGGACGGAATATAGAAGCTGGACTGAGAAATCCCCGGAAGCATAACCACGGGAGATCCGTCCTCCTGAAGTACCCTCCGAGTCTCCACCTGCCAACAAGGAACTGACCATCTGATATCTTCTGTCCGGCGACCAGCCATCCAACGCTCCTATGAGCCCTGATCATCAAAATCTACAGCAACCCCTCTCCTGGCGAATGTCCAAGGCTTGATCATATCAGAAGTTTCCCGAAGAATCCCCAAGCGCTCCATCGCCCACAGTAGTCAAGAGGAACGGGCTGCCCCCGTGCATATATCGTCTCCCAAGAGCTGCCCTATCGAGAGCATGAAAAGTCTCCCCCAAGATCAAAGGTACAACATCTCTGCCCAAGCGACAATGAACGACTACATCCAGCAGAGACCGATGACAGATCCCAAAAGAATAGACCATGAACAAGGTCCCAAACATGCAAAGTGCAAAGGCATCCCAATAGGCATCGTCAAGCAAGCCTAAGCCCCTAAATCTATCAGGGAGACCGGAAATATCAAAATGATCGGGACCACAGATCATACCTTGTGCTTCCTCCGGGGAAAGATGAAGGAGGTTGCACAATCTATCAACAAAAGAGGCCCCTCCAGGCAAAGGAACCGCTATCTCCTCCACCTCCGGGCCACCAAGCAAAGCCCGAAATTCTTCGACGGTCGGGACCATTTCATTGTAAGAAAGGCAAAAGACATGCCTTCTAGTGTCCCAAAATGAGGAAGAAGCCCTCAAAAGATCATAATCCGGAATCAATTCCTTGAGAGACCACAAGCACTTCACCTTGTACCTTTCTTCAAAGAATGACCTCCTCTCATGCATAATCTCCCGGGACCAATCCTTGAATTGGTTAAAGAATGACATTTGGGATTCTTGGGACAATTTTGATGAAGTTTTTCTAAGGTTTTCCATGGATTTTCTCTCTTTCTCCCCGAAAATGACTTTGACCGGTGGTTGAAGAAGATATTTGAATTTGAAATAAAGGAAAACCAGATCTCGAAGCAAAATTAAAGGACAATGTCGATGCGGTCCCCGTCCGCGCGGACACGATTGTCTTTCATCGAAAAATCGCAACCCAAACCGCTGCACCAAAAGAGGAATATTTCGTCCCGGTTGCTCAAAACCCGTGCAAAAACCTCCCCAAACCACCCATATACCAAACACTAACACCCTTGCCAAAAAAAATCAAGGCTCATGCAACATTGCATTCATACTGCATTGCATTCATAAAATAAAATCCTAAATTATTACATTCCAAAAATAAAGGGAGTGTGCAAAAAAAGAAAATCAATAAAAAAAAAGTAGGTAACAATAATCCTAAATTATTACATTCCAAAAAAAAAAAAGCAAAACAAAAATGTGCATAAAAATAAACTGTATCTGTCTAAATACAATCTCAGAAATCAATCTCAAAATATCAGTCTCGAAGGATCGTCAGTCAGAGTCCTCGGTGGCTGGGCCCCCCGGTCCCTCTTGCGGCTCGGGCCCGCCTCCTCTCGTAGCCATGAAGATCTCGGGCTCGTAATCATCGTCCTCGCCCCCTAAGAAGGCTCGCCAGACCAACCGGCACACTCGGGTACGGCAAGCCAAGATCCGCAAAGAAGTCGTATCCGAAGGTGAAGGCGTCGGACTCCTGACGCACGAAGATGACCCACCATGCCGCGCACGTGTCCCCGCCCGTGTGGATCCCTCGAGAATGACGTGATCCGAAGGCGCACCGCGCGGGATCTATAAGAGGAGAAAGAGGAGTCTCGAAGAAGTCTCTCGAAGGAATAGGGGAAGCCTCCCGCCCGACTGTGCGCCGGCCGTGGTCGCCTCGCTCTAGCTCGAGGAGCCCCGCAAGGCCCATCCTCCCGATAAATCTCTTAGCCCCGATCACCTGCTTCGTCAACTTCTTCACGACCACCTCCGAAAACTGCACGAAAGCAAAAGCGTCAGAAACAGTTGAGGCAAAAGAATGATGACAGGAAAGAAAGGAAAAGACAGAAGCAAAAAAAAAAAAAAGAAGAGAGAGGTGGGAAGGAAAGCCATACCTTCATACCCGGACGAGGCCGGAAAGCTCGTGGAAGCCGCTCAGGCTGAGGGATCTGCACCCTCAATCGGACCCCATCCTGGACATATGAAAAATCCGTCCGAGGGTACCGCGGGACCCCTAGCCCCTCTCTATCAAGAACCTGGGGCATCCTCAGCCTCCTCAAGACAAATACTGGATACGGCTCAATCGCCACAAATGCCGAGAAGTGCTGGCCGGCTCGGTAATCATCCCAGTCGCGCATCTATCACTCGGGTGCATCATATCGGCAGGAGGCTCCATCGGTGTCAACAAAGGCGAATTCACGCCATGCCGGCGCGTCACCCTCTCTCCTGCATAATATACGTCGCAAGTCGACCTCTCGTAATCCTCCGCCGCACACCCATATCTCGCGCCTTCACTGCGCCACCTCGAAACGATCCCCGGGATAGAATATCATCCCCTCATCCATCTCAGCCCTAGTCAAAGGCAGGCAGTCCCCATATTTGAGAGTCGTACGCCCCCTGGAGCTTATCTTCTCTCGGGCATGCTTGGACCAGGAGCGCATGGCCGGATACGCCCCGACGTACGCCGCAGGCTGCCGCCACATCGTGACATGGAAAAACTCCAGCCCATACCGCAAAAAGGTAAAGATCAAATCAATCCAAAGGCAAAAGAAAAGTGTGTGCTCAAGAAAAAGGGGAAAGCAAAAAGAAAGCTTATACCTCCAGAGCAAACTCGAAGCAAGATAAGGAGCTCACAGCCTTCCGGCTGTATCTATCAAGAGCAAAGTAAAGCTCTGCTAGCCCGGCCTCTCCCCAAGAGACATCTCCAGCCATCTCCACATCCTCCAAACTCCTCAGCAAAGCAAACACCGCCGTCCCCTCGGCGTGTCCAAAAAGACTGCTCGAAAAAGCAAACCATAAAAAGGCCCTAGCACCGCTTCGCCGCCTATCCTCTCATCCCTAGCCTCGTAGCTCCCGATGATCTCCACAATCTTCCCATAAACCACGGCGTACTCCATCCCCATCCCCTTTTTGGGAATGGGAGTAAAGCCCAGAAGAGCCTGCAGGTCCACATCGCTGTAGCCGTCCCGCCACTCAATGCTGCGTCCATTAAAGGACAGACCCGTGATCGCAGCGTAGTCGGAAGGCATAATCGTAGCCTCGCCCTAGAAGAAGTGAAACGTGTGGGTATCATCCCACCAATGCTGCGCCAAAGCAAACATCAGGCCCTTGCTCTTAGGGAACTTAACCAACCCCCTCAAGCACTCAATGAACTCCCAAAGCCCGGTCTCAACGACAATCTGTCTCGGACTCATCAAAGCTCCTCGGCCCGCAATCGGAAGCCGGTCCCACAGGTCAACTACAGACTCCACTGATCCTCGAGTCTTCATCTTATTCAGCTGCTCCGTCACGTAGTTGTTTTCTCCCTGCAATAAAAAAAAAGAGAAAATGTCAAAAAAAAAAAATTGCATTTAAATAAAAGAAAGCATATACATGCATCATGCAACACAAAGTTTTGAAGAAAATTTGGCAGCATAACAGTATGCAATGAACCTAGCCCCATTTTTCTTGCACAAGAGAAAGCAGTTTTCACCAAATCCCAACCAACATTCATTCATACAAAGAGTCGACGGAAGTAAAAACTCCGTCCCATTTTTCATAAAATAACATGCATCATGCGTACTTTCATTCATACACGGAGTCAATAAATCCGTCTCACTTTTTCAAAAAAAAAAAGAGGAGCATGCACACATTCATATCAACATTGCAAGAATCCTACATTGCAACAAAAGAAGTCCATCCCAAATTCGGGAAATTGTTCATCATAGTCTCATATTTCAAAAAAAAAAAATGGCGAAAATGCCAATTCTTTTCCCAAGTAAAATGCACATTTTGAGTTACCCATATACTCATTGCAAAATGCACAACATCAAAAATCCAATTTCAGTGTCAAGAACACAATTTTTCAAAATTCAAGTCATAATTTTCGAATTTTTCATCGAAATTTTCGGATACAAAAAAAAAATGGCAAAATGCCAATTCTTTTTTCAAACAAAATGCACATTTGGGTTACCCACAAATTCATTACAACATGCAAAGCATCAAAATCAAAATTCAAGGCCAAGAACATCAATCATTCGAATTTTCAAAAAAAAAAAAATCAAAAATCACCAAAAAATTAATTTCAAGCAAGAAATCGACAAAGAGATCGAAAAGATTCGAAGTATACCGTGCGAAGACTCGGATCAGTGGCCCAATGTTGCCACGCATCGGGGTAATGCTCCTCCGCAATCGATTGCGAAAGAGAATAGTGCCTCCTCATTCGGACAAGCTCCAATCGTCTCTCGGCAACCGGACCGCGTCCTTGGCCTTGAAAAGCACCTCCCGCGTGTTCCATTGCTTGAAAATCGAAGAAAAACGAAAGAATTTTGGAGCTTTTTGGACAACAATGGCGGTTTTCTTCTTCTCCCTCGTCTCTCTCTCGTAAAAGCTGTAAATGGGGAAGAGGGAACTGAAAAGGGCGTTGGCCCTCATTTAAAACCCTCTGGACTTCGATCTCCTCCGCGCGGATAGGGTTGTAAGGGTCGAAATGACCCTTTTGTCCTTTAAAATTTCAGGACTCTGCAGTTCAGTCCTCAACTTAACAGAGTTAACCAAAGTTAACCAAAGTCGACCCCCTTTCAAGAAAATCATTCCACGGCAGTAAAACGTAAGACCGATCTCCCCGAGAAAGATAACAAGATACCGTATCTTTCATCAAAATCATTCCACGGCAGTCAAACGTAAGACCGATCTTCCCGATAAAGATAACGGAATCCCGTATCTTTCATCAAAATCATTCAACGGCAGTCAAACGACGGGATCCCGTATCTTTCATCAAAATCATTCCACGGCAGTCAAACGTAAGACCGATTTCCCCGAGGAAGATAACGGGATCCCGTATCTTTCATCAAAATCATTCCACGGCAGTCAAACGTAAGACCGATTTCCCCGAGGAAGATAACGGGATCCCGTATCTTTCATCAAAATCATTCCACGGCAGTCAAACGTAAGACCGATTTCCCCGAGGAAGATAACGGGATCCCGTATCTTTCATCAAAATCATTCCACGGCAGTAAAACGTAAGACCGATTTCCCCGAGAAAGACAACGGAATCCCGTATCTTTCATCAAAATCATCAACGGCAGTAAAACGTAAGACCGATTTCCCCGAGAAAGATAACGGGATCCCGTATCTTTCATCAAAATAATTCCCCGGCAGTCAAACGTAAGACCAATCTCCCCGAGAAAGATAACGAGATCCCGTATCTTTCATCAAAATTATTCAACGGCAGTCAAACGTAAGTCCGATCTCCCCGAGAAAGATAACGAGATCACGTATCTTTCATCAAAATCGTCAACGGCAGTCAAACGTAAGTCCGATCTCCCCGAGAAAGATAACGAGATCCCGTATCTTTCATCAAAATTATTCCCCAGCAGTCAAACGTAAGACCAATCTCCCCGAGAAAGATAACGAGATCCCGTATCTTTCATCAAAATTATTCAACGACAGTCAAACGTAAGTCCGATCTCCCCGAGAAAGATAACGAGATCCCGTATCTTTCATCAAAATCGTCAACGGCAGTCAAACATAAGTCCGATCTCCCCGAGAAAGATAACGAGATCCCGTATCTTTCATCAAAATCATTCCCCGGCAGTAAAACGTAAGTCCGATCTCCCCGAGAAAGATAACGAGATCCCGTATCTTTCATCAAAATCATCAACGGCAGTAAAACGTAAGACCGATTTCCCCGAGAAAGACAACGGAATCCCGTATCTTTCATCAAAATCATCAACGGCAGTAAAACGTAAGACCGATTTCCCCGAGAAAGATAACGGGATCCCGTATCTTTCATCAAAATCATTCCCCGGCAGTCAAACGTAAGACCAATCTCCCCGAGAAAGATAACGAGATCCCGTATCTTTCATCAAAATTATTCAACGGCAGTCAAACGTAAGTCCGATCTCCCCGAGAAAGATAACGAGATCCCGTATCTTTCATCAAAATCGTCAACGGCAGTCAAACGTAAGTCCGATCTCCCCGAGAAAGATAACGAGATCCCGTATCTTTCATCAAAATTATTCCCCGGCAGTCAAATGTAAGACCAATCTCCCCGAGAAAGATAACGAGATCCCGTATCTTTCATCAAAATTATTCAACGGCAGTCAAACGTAAGTCCGATCTCCCCGAGAAAGATAACGAGATCCCGTATCTTTCATCAAAATCGTCAACGGTAGTCAAACGTAAGTCCGATCTCCCCGAGAAAGATAACGAGATCCCGTATCTTTCATCAAAATCATTCCACGGCAGTAAAACGTAAGTCCGATCTCCCCGAGAAAGATAACGAGATCCCGTATCTTTCATCAAAATCATCAACGGCAGTAAAACGTAAGACCGATTTCCCCGAGAAAGACAACGGAATCCCGTATCTTTCATCAAAATCATCAACGGCAGTAAAACCTAAGACCGATTTCCCCGAGAAAGATAACGGGATCCCGTATCTTTCATCAAAATCATTCCCCGGCAGTCAAACGTAAGACCAATCTCCCCGAGAAAGATAACGAGATCCCGTATCTTTCATCAAAATTATTCAACGGCAGTCCAACGTAAGTCCGATCTCCCCGAGAAAGATAACGAGATCCCGTATCTTTCATCATAATCGTCAACGGCAGTCAAACGTAAGTCCGATCTCCCCGAGAAAGATAACAAGATCCCGTATTTTTCATCAAAATTATTCTCCGGCAGTCAAACGTAAGACCAATCTCCCCGAGAAAGATAACGAGATCCCGTATCTTTCATCAAAATTATTCAACGGCAGTCAAACGTAAGTCCGATCTCCCCGAGAAAGATAACGAAATCCCGTATCTTTCATCAAAATCGTCAACGGCAGTCAAACGTAAGTCCGATCTCCCCGAGAAAGATAACGAGATCCCGTATCTTTCATCAAAATCATTCCCCGGCAGTAAAACGTAAGTTCGATCTCCCCGAGCAAGATAACGAGATCCCGTATCTTTCATCAAAATCATCAACGGCAGTAAAACGTAAGACCGATTTCCCCGAGAAAGACAACGGAATCCCGTATCTTTCATCAAAATCATCAACGGCAGTCAAACGTAAGTCCGATCTCTCTGAGAAAGTTAACGGAATCCCGTATCTTTCATCAAAATCATCAACGGCAGTAAAATGTAAGACCAATTTTCCCGACGAATACGTCTGATTTTCCCCAGAGAGGCTAATAAAATCCCCAGCAAAGCCAACGGAATCTCGAGTAGATCTCGAACTACGAAAGGGCTTGATTCCCACTAGGGATACGTAGGTAGCCTATCATTAGGTCCAGCCCCCCGACCAAAACGGTCACCCTTTCCTTCGGCAGCAGACAAAGTCCACCGAAAGGCAATTTCACATCAAGGTCTGAGGCACCTATCTTCAAGGTTCGAGGCACCTAAAACGCCATCATCAAGGTTCGAGGCACCTAAAATGCCATCACCAAGGTTCGAGGCACCTAAAACGCCATCATCTCCAGCTTGACGCCTCAAAATAGTCATTTCAGGGTCAAAGACCCGAACTACGACTGGCTTGATTCCTCTTAAGGATACGTAGGTAGCCTATCATTAGGTTCAGCCATCCGACCGAAAATGGTCATTCCCAGCAGAGTAGATAGCCATCCGACCGAAAATGGTCATTCCTATCCCCAGCAGAGCGGATAGCCATCCGACCGAAAATGGTCATTCCTATCCCCAGCAGAGCGGATATACAATTTCAGCCATCCGACCGAAAATGGTCATCTCTTATCCCCAGCAGAGTTTCTTTCCAGCAACCGACTGCAAAACTCGCTCATCAGGTTCGAGGCACCTAAAAACGCCATCATCTCCAGGGTCAAAGACCCAAACTACGGCCGGCTTGATTCCTCTTAAGGATACGTAGGTAGCCTATCGCTAGGTTCAGCCGTTCGATCACTTGATCATCCCGCCAAATATGGAGCCTTACTCTTATCTACGACCCTGCTTCCTTCGAAAGCGCCGTCGCCGAGGGGCTACTGTAAGTGCTCCAATTTGAGCTTGTTAGTATTTTCGTTAGAAAATTAATTAAAGTTATAACATTCCTAACAATTCCTAACATTTCTAACAAAGTAAGGGCAAAGTGGGCATTGTTATTTAAGGATAAACCAAGAAAGGAATCAAAAAAGCAAAAGAAATTAAAGAAAACCAAAAATAGAAACTGCTGGAACAAAAACTGGCTGTTAATTTGATTTTTTTTGAAAAATATTCCTCTTGTCCAAAGCCTGAAGCAGCATTTAATGAACAGTGCACGCTCAAGGTCCTATCCGCGCGGATGAGTTTGTCATTTTCAGAGGGCTATAAATTGAGGCCTTCAGTCTCAGAAATAAAAAAGAAGAACACATTTTCCTCAACTGCACTTTGGCGAAAATAGAGAGAAAACAGTGAGAATTCCATAGAATTGTCACCTTTTTCTCAACTATTCAACCAAAATCACACTCACTCAAACACTCTCATATTCAAGCCTCAAACACTCTTACTTTCAAGCCAAAAACTCCAAAACACAAAGAAGATAGGTATAACCTCCCTCTTCTTACCCTAAATCTCTCATCCATGCATGCTTTTCCAAACTACAAAATGTAGTTTGTTCATCTTCTTGCCCTAGATCCAAGAAGATCACCATGGAAGTTCATCTCCATGGATGATCTTCTACAAGGATCCACATTATTTTCAAAGTGTTCTTACTTTATTGCAAAGAAAACACATTTTCAAAACCCTAAAACTCATTTTCATACATCAAATCTCATTTTCAAAGGATAAAATTCTCCTTCCCAAGCAAATGAAGTGCTTAGTCCTAATGTACCCCAAGGATGGTTTGATATAGTTGATTCACCACTAAAATGTCAAGTGATAACTAATCAAAACCTAGGGAAATGGGGACAAGCATGGATGCCAAACCCCCTTTAAAATCACATTTTCCTTCTTGAGAAGTTGCTGTCCAGTAGCAATTTTCTAAGACACCAGTCCATGGTCTAAATTTTTGTACACAGATAAACTTGGAATTTGGTGTTGACTACAAAACACTTTTTGTAGCCAACATCCATATATTTCCATAAATATTTTTACTTTATTTTTTGCGTGAGTAAAACTCCATTTTCCAAATTTTCTTTTGAAGGTCAGATCACCAGTCTCTGGGAGTCCAGATCTCATATCTGAGATTTCCAGAAGGTTTTGAGTCCTCAAATCTTCTCCAAAATGGAAATTTCTTTCACAGAAATCTTATTTGAGGTGTCTTGAACAACTTTTATTCCCTGAGTTTTCTCAGATTATGAAGTTTTGAAGCCCTTAAATCTATTTCAAAATCAAGTGTCCACTGCCTTTTTCATTCTGGCAGAAGTGTTCTTCAACTTCCAAAAATCTTTTGAGTAGCAAAACTCAACCCAAAAATCGTACCAAAAATCATGGGATCTGTCCAAAGTCTAATAAAGAATTCCCAATTTTTACTTTTCTGAGTTTCAACTTATTTTGGCCAAAACACACACACACACACACAAATGATTTTTAGCTTGGAAGACTCGTTTTACGAGGCATTCCGGGTGCACACTAACGTCCTTCCCGTCTTGTAACGTGACCTCCGAACCCAAATCTCTAATCTCGGGCATTTTTCAAAGTTTTGGCCCTTAAAACAAAAACAGCGTGGCGACTCCGTCTTTTTCCGGTTTTATTTGATTTTCAAAGAAACGCAAAATCGAATTTTCCCGCGAAATTGGAATTTCAACATCGTCACACACTTGCATCTTAATCAGACCCGTTATGCTTCAGATTTGCTACAAAAGTTCAACCTCCATTTAAGCAAGCCGACACCAACTCCCCTCGCACCTGGGCTACACCTCTCGGCCTTAGAAGGAGACCCTCTTCCCGATGCAACACAGTACCGTAGCATGGTTGGTGGCCTGCAATATATCACCCTTACACGGCCAGACCTCTCGTTTGCAGTAAATTAAGTGTGTCAATTTATGCATCATGCACACATCTCATCTTCAAGCAGTCAAACGTATTTTCCGTTTCCTCATAGGTACAACCTCTCTTGGGTTATCTTTTCAGAAATCTCAGGATACCTCTCTTATTGCCTTTTGTGACGCTGATTGGGCCGATTCTCCTGACAATCGTCGCTCTACCACGGGTGCTTGTGTCTTTATTGGATCTAATCTCATTGCATGGACTGCGAAAAAGCAAAATACAGTTGCCCGTTCTAGTAGTGAGGCAGAGTATAGGGTCTTGGCTTCCACAGCGGCTGAAATTCGATGGTTCTCATTCCTATTTCGTGAATTAGGAATTCCCCTATCTCCGCCAATACTGTTTTGTGATAATATTTCAGCACTACACATGTCTAAGAATTCGGTATTTCAAGCTCGTACACGCCACATTGAAATTGACTTGCATTTTGTTCGCGAGCTACATCAACAAGGCTTCCTTCGCCTCCATCATATTTCATCCTCCGACCAAGTAGCTGACTTATTCACAAAAAGCCTAGCTGCTCCGCGTTTCCAACTGTTATCTTCCAAGCTTCATCTTTGCTCCACTCCGCTTCACTTGAGGGAGTGTGAAAGTGGTATTTCCGGGTCAACGGTCAAGACCTCGAACTCTCAGTCCACAAAGGAAACGTGTGGGACACAATTGTAGTGTATCTTGTAAATAGTTTTCATAGATATTCAGTTAGTTTTCATATATATTCAGTTCCTTAATTCTAGGTACATGATTAGGGTAGAATTGATGTAAATATTATCTTCCTAGAATAGTTGTGATATGATTGTATTCTATAAAAGAGATGGTATGTGAATACAAAGGAATCACCCATTTTTCTCTCCATTCTTTCTGTGCCATTTCTTCTTTTCTGTTAACTGATTTCTATCTCCCTTAATTACTCTTTATGCAGTTGATTAATTCTCACAAGTTTCACAAAGATAACCAAACCACTTTACCAATACAATTTACATATTCACCTGTTTTACCAAAAACCGATATCATTCATTCTTACACTTTGCTTTACCAAAAATATGGCCAATGTTTACATAGAAATGCCAACCACATTACCATATTCATAGACAAAAAACACTAGATAGTACTATTGAATCAACATTTCTTCTTTCCTTTGTTTGGAAGTGGGAATAATACTTTTCCACTCCTCAATGTTCTTCCACCTTGTCCTCCATCTCCACCATTAACATTCTTAGCATCTTATATTGTGCCTTGAAAGATCCATGGCTGCTCTGCTCTTTTCTTTGCCCTGAATGCCTTGAACCTCAATTGGATGATCATTCATTACAGCTTAAGTAAATGCACCCAAAGACCAATCAGGAGTGCCTTTAATAGTCTCAACATCATATATAATATATATAGCAAAACTATTTAGAAGCTCCAGAAAAGGCCACGTCAAAGGCCACGTCAGCAATTCAATCTCCAACTCATTTTTATTCCAAGTAAGACTTGATTAAGGGCATTATTGTAATATTATTAGTTAAAGTTAATTTGCAATTTAAAATAAAAATTTCTTCTTAATTAGAAGTTGATTGATTTAATCAGTTTTGAAATTTTGAAAACTAATGGTTACCTAAATTTAAGCACAATTTTTGAATAATTCAAACTCTTTAGGTGATAATTGTGGAGATATAATTATTAGTAATTTTCGAAATTTAAAATAATTAGTAATTTTTGAAATTAAAAATAGATACCAGACTAAATTTCAATTTAACCATAAATTTCAATTTAAAATAATTAGTAATTTTCGAAATTTAAAAGACATGCCAGAATAAATTTCAATTTAACCATAAATTTCGTATACAGTTTCTAGAAATCAATAGAAATTCGAAATTTAAAATAATTAGTAATTTTTGAAAATTTAAAATAATTAGTAATTTTCAAAATTTAAAAGAGACGCCAGAATAAATTACAATTTAACCATAAATTTCGTATATAGTTTCTAGAAATCAATAGAAAATCGAATTATTTGAAAATAAAAAGTATTATTCATTTAACTTCTATCTAAAATTCAAACTTTGATGGATAAGTGATGATTTTAAATTCATCTATCTTAAAAACTGATAAGAGATAGTTTGACAATGTATTATCAGTTAAGGATACAATTCATATCCTACTAAATATACATAAATATTCGAAATTATTCACTGTTGAAAATCAGTCTCTGCTTTACCTGCGCCAATATCATTGTGTCATCAGCACATATTTTCTTTCCTCGCCATCTGATTCAATCTTCTGTGCAGCCGACTCATCCAAGGTAATTTTCATATGTTTGTTGTGCTTCTAGGTTCATATGTGTGTTGTCCCTCTTTTATTTGTGTCATTCAAGAATGTATAAAACCAAGAAGGAGAGAATGAAAGTATAGAGTAGATTAGCAACAGGCCACTTAAATCATTTGCATGCTTTAAACAATCCTCTGCCATCTCTAACTAAATTTCTGAATAATATAATTCAAGAAGCGAGTTTATCAGAACCCATGTTTTGTTAATATAAATCCACAGATAAAAAGAGACGTATGTATGACTATAAAGATTAGTTACCTCCCCAGCAGAAACCAGCAAATCCAACCTTGGACATTCCTCTGCTTTTCAAGTCAGCCAATAGTGTTTTCGCGTCATCAAAACCGTTTTCCTACAAAGTTAACAAATTTAAATTCATGTTGACTGAAAATAATAATTTGCATCAGGTTTTGACTATGTAGAGAGTAAAGAGGTAGGTAATTACGGGAGTATGGTCTTTGAGCCAAGCATCTTTAGGCCTTTATGTATTGTTGGGGTCAAATGGTTCTCCACGGAAGAAGTCAGGGGCCAAGGTGTAGTATCCTGCTGCTGCAACTTTATCGGCAATCAGCCTTCGTGATCGAAAGTCAATTATATTAGCGTAGAATCATAATCTTTTTCAGCAAAAATAAAACAGTTGACCATGTAATTGACCAAGAGAGGATCCTAGGGATGAAGTTGTTAGTTTGTCTTACCTCAGTTTTGGAACTTCAAATCATGCCCAATAGATAAAACCCTTATAATAGTTAAGTCTGGTTTTTTGTAAAGAAAGATGATGTTAAATCTGAATAATACTATCAAATACTGATTGCAGAATTTTTACCAACTTTGTCCCAAAATGAATTGGCCATTTTTATTTTATTTTTTTGATGCAAAAAAACGTATTTATTCGGAGATAAGATTCAGTAGGCACTCCGCATTAGTCTTAGTCGGAGAACCATTTCACCCCAACAAACAATGAAGAAAATGCCTAAATCTTTGATCCCTAATCTGTATCCTTCCACTGATTCTCAAATAGTGACCTTAATCTTAGACAAACAACATCAAAATATATTCTAAACACGATAGTAGGGATTTAAGAGCTCCAAGAAATACCCACTTTGGGCAGGACCCTAATAAGCAGGAAAACCTTGGAGTACCCAATAAAGCACATACCTGAAGGGAATTTCTAGCAGAAACTGCACTTTGGCGCTGTTGATACTGGATAAGAGCCTGAAAACCTGCAGAGTTTTGCACATGCAGAGTATATAAAGCAGCCCAGAAGAATATAAAGGTTTATGCAAAATTTTCTGAAGGTGTTTATACATATTTTACAAATTAAATTTTGAAACCATTCTCAAAGAAAAATCAGGAACAAGGAACATACTGTGTTACACTTACACCTATATTGTCTGTTAAAAAATAAATGCAGCAAACATACTGGTCGAGAGAACATGTTCATATCAAGGAATGTGAGTGTTCAAAAGCAATGCTAAACCTTTCCTTTTAATACATAATAATAACAGTTCATAGTATGAAATAGAGAAAAGAGAGAGAGAGAGAGAGAGAGAGAGAGAGAGAGAGAGAGAGAGAGAGAGAGAGAGAGGGTGAGAGAATAAAAGGTGTAATTTATCAAATTTCACATACATTAGATTGCTAATTAATTTCCTGCCCATTGAATAAAGCTGCCAAAAACATATTCCAAAACTGCCACGAACCATCAAAATGATGCCAAAAACCAGCAAAAAATTGATTCCTTGCTGAAGAACAGCAAAGCAACCACCGCACCACGACAACAAACATCTACCTACCGAGAATAAAAGGTGTAATTTATCAAATTTCACATACATTAGATTGCTAATTAATTTCCTTTTTTTCCCAACCAAAGATATTCTTATGTTTACAAACAAATAAACTCAATCATTACCCACTAGCACAAAGATTCGAGATAAATATGCCCCCATCACTTCAGAAGACACGCATAATCTAAACAATCAAACACAATCAAAATCACATGTGACACTACATCAACCATTTCCCAACAAAACAAATATACCAAAACTGGAAACAACTCGATATTTTAACAATGAGAATCATCTAAATTTAACGATGTCGGCACAATCAAATTAAACATTAAGCAAATAATGAAAAAAATACAGCAATAATAAGAACTTACAGTGATAGTGATGATATTGGGATGATGGAGGCGGAAAATTAACACAACCTCAAAAGTAAACTGCTTCTCCAACAAAGCAGCCAAATCTCCATCTTCCTGAGGCTGACTAATAAGCTTAACTGCAACATCATTCTGTTTGTACACCCCTCTGTATATCCTACTATACTTCCCCGAAGCAAATTTATTGCCGATAAGCAACTACACAATTGAATGAGATTAATAATTCAGGAAGCCTATGAGAAATTTAAATGATATAAATGAAATCCTCTTTGATATCATATGATCATTACCTGCTTGAAGAATCAGAGGTCGGTATCTGAATATGTATACTATTGTGCTTATTCACAGGACGAGTTAAGATTAACATTCACTTTGTTAAAATAATACTCAAAGTTCTTACTAACATCACGATTCCCTAGCTGATTAAACTGATAAGATCCGTGCAAGCACAACAATTTCACTTGCAAAATAGAAATCAGACTATTGTTATGTTTTCAAAACATAGAATTGAAATATTTCAGGTTATGTTTTAAATGTCGCTCATAGGTATATTATGACTATCTAGCTTATTTTATGATAAAAGTATCAACCTTCTTCTGAAGTCTATTTAACAATCATAAATCATTATTCGGATCATCCGATAAAAGTATCAATCTTCTGATGTGAATATTATTTTGACTTTGGAATATCCAGATGATGTATAAGTTCTTCGGGAGCTAAGAGATTCAATCAACCTTTTACTGTGTTACTTATTTTCAGTCTCAAAAGTTTAAAGGTACTTCTTTATTTTTTATTTACTTTTTTAATAATGATCAATTGTAATTAATAGGGTATTCATCTGTATACATAGTTATTTATTGTTATTGTTTTTAGTATGTTGTTAGTTAATTATTTATAAAAATTAGGGAACGTAAAGTATAAGAAAATTATTGAAACAAATATGATAATAGAAGTGTAAGTGCATATACAAATGAAGCAAATAATTATACCACGTGTACATATGTAGCACACAATTTAACTTTATACAAAATACAAATCACCAAGTTTTAAAAATTTTATATTCATGAAATCTCAAAAAATTTTAAAAGCTAAAGAGAAAGGAAAAATATTACATTATTCAGCACTTTCATTAATTTTTCACAAATGTAATTCAAAAGATGAAAATACAACTAATGAAAAATAATCTCCTCCTCAAATAAAATCCCACGCAAAACTTTTATTGAGAGATGCAAAAAAGAAAGGCAGAAATTCAACATGATAAGTAATTAAAACTAATTCAACATGATAAGTAATTAACACTGTACATTAACAAAAAAATCATGTAATTTATAACATAAACATATCGAACAATACCTTTTAAAGAACTTCTTTGACAGCGAGTAACAGAAAAGTCCAACCCATGCTTGGGCTTCAAGCTAAACAGAAAAGGAAGAAAGATGTCTAAGTTTTAGAAATTGAGAAACAAAAGAGAAATATTCATCTTTATCATTATAATTAGTCTCATTTGTTTTCGACTAAAAAAAAAGCTTATAACGAAGACTCATTTAATCACCCCCCCCACACACAATAAAAAACATCTATCTATTTCCCCTAAATCCCCTATCCTTTCACATAATCTGATACAAACTGAATGACGATGGATCCATACCGAAAGACAGTGCAAAAAGCAGAGAAAATGAGTATCTAAAAGAAACAAATTACATTTACCTGAAAGAAGTAAGATGGATTGAGGGTTGAAGATTGAGATATGAAATTGTGATTTGATGGGGGAGAAGCAGTTTATTATTTAGTTTCATACCACTAACCATTCTCACATTTCCATCCAACATCCATAATAAAAAAGGTGGAATCATTGTTTCATGCTTTCATGAACAATTTTTGAAGTTTAATAGAGTGGTTGTCATTTTTAGTTGAAACAATGTAAATAGAAATAAAAACATACTCCCTCCGTCCCGCTAATATTAGCACAAACACTGTTTGCGCGGGAATTAAGGAATATGATATTTTAATAAAATGTTGTGAGTGTAAAAGAATGAGTGGAGAGAGAATGAGTGGAGGGTGTAATAAATTATAATGGTGTTGTGAGTATTAAAATAATGTAGGAGAGAGAATGAGTGGGGTTGGGTGAATATTTTATTAATATAAAGTTTCCTTTTGGGGAGTGTGCGGATATTAGCGGGACGCCCAAAAAGGAAAGTGTGCTAATATTAGCGGGACGGAGGGAGTAGATATTTTAACTGATCGTGTGGAAGTCCCTTATAACCCCAATTTTTGCAACTTACTATCTTAAACAACTCTATATCCACCTCCCCATAATTTTTTTCTCTTTTGGTAAACACAACAATAATGTCAAAAGTTAAATTTGCATATTTTTCCTATTCTTTAGTTAAACCCCAATGTCATGCTAACCCATCATAATAATTTTCAGTTGTCATGTAATATAACGTTAATAAGAGGGACTGTCAAATGTTGTTTCAATGCTTTTTAAAATGTTGTTTCAATAGAACCTAAACTGTGTTGTAACGTTAATAAGAGGGAATCGGGAAATCCATAAACTTAAACAAAAGAAAGAATAAAAAAAACCGACAAATGCAATCACCGAGAAGGGATTGAACGAATTAATCAACATACATAGTCAATCAGTTCAAATACAACTGGGGAGAGAGAGAGAGAGAAGTACCTGAATCAGAACAAAACAAATCCGCTCAAATGTGTAAGAACTGAAATATTATCATATCCGCTATCCCTCTGATGAATGAGAGCGCACCTTAAAGCTGAAGGATTGCAACAGTGACCTGCGCGATAATGGAACGATTTCACTAGTGAGAATAGATAGCAACAAAAGATTAATTTTACGATGTATTAAAGTACTTTACTCCACTATTCAATTTATAATTTCTCTCATATTCCTTTAAGATTACAACTCCCACCGAAATTACCCAATTTAATTTAAGAGTGGCTAATTGGGAGAATACAAGGCAATAGGAGAAGCTCTATGCTTGCTGAAGGCATTCAGCAAGCATTTATTTTTAATCTAAAACCCAAGCAATAAAATAAAAGGCTTAATAGACTCTTCTAAGTTTCAATAAGACACCCAACAAAAATAATTTCTGCAACAGTTACTGTACTTCATCTCCAAACTGAGTAAAAAATATGAATATGTATAAAATAAAAAATTACCATTCAGAGTTTCTTATAAAAATTTCATCCTGAGTTTCTTAAAATACGAATATGTATAAAATCACCAAAAAAAATCAAATTCAAAATAAAAATCTTAAGAAAACCTAAATCTGAGTTTCCATAATTTAGACATTCGAAATCAAATCAAACCCATATCTGGACCGAACACAAAATCGAACACAAAACTAGATCTGAATGTCAATGTCTAGATATAAACCAAAACATACATAATCGATCAAAAAAGCACAGATCTGTGTATTCTTATAGCGAGACACACACAATAAAAAGAAGAGAAAGAGAAGGGCGAGAGACGAATACCTGGAATTTGAAGAAGACTTCAAATGATTTCAGTGATGGGTGGATGATGGGGTGTTGATCCGAACCGACAGTGTCCATGGCATGAGAGATTTATAAGTTGTAACAAGAGAGAGAGAAATGGAAGGCAGTGTTACGAATATATGCGGTGACGAAGGACAGCAATGGTGGCGGAGGACGGCGATGGTGGTGGCGGTGGTGGACGGTTGTTGTGGCTCTGTTTGTTTTTTAGAGAGAGAGGCTCTACCCTCTCTCTATAATATTGTCTTAGATTAAATGGAGTGTTAGCAAATATCCCATTCCACTATTTCATTTTTATGTTTTATATTTTTATTTTAATTTTTTGCAAAAGTTATATTTATACAATGTAAAATTTCGTCTTAAATTTTTTTAATAAATAAAATTTATAACTTATTTTTCTATATATTATACTCCCTCCATTCCAGCTCAGTGGAGACCAAAAATTTGGGCATACCGATTAAGAAATAATGAAAGTGTTGTGAGTAGGATATATTAAATAGGAGAGATGATGAGTGGGAGGAATAGTGATTTGATTGGTGTTGTGAGTGTAAAAATGGAGTAGATGGAGTTGGAGAGAGGGCGAGTGGGGGAATAGTGAAGATTCCTTTCCATTTTGGGTAGTCTCCTTTGTAGGACAAATCAAAAAGGAAATAAGTCTCATTTGAGTGGAACGGAGGGAGTATATGATTTGTTATTTTATTTTTATTTATTTTTAGACTGTTGTTAAATTATTAACATTATCTAAATATATGTTCATTAATATTTGAGTTTTTTTAGATTATACAAATGTATAGATCATCTATGAAAAGAAAAACGCATCTTACTGATGTGGACAACGATTCCATTAATTTATCGCAACGATCTTCTCAACAATTACCATTGGCGGATATTTCTAATGGTAATTTTATTATTTACTTTATTATTATTTTAGCATATCCATTAATATCATGTGTATAAAATTAAATTATAAGAATGCATGATTTTATATTTATTTTTTTTACTATCATTTTAAATGAATTTATTTTTATTTTTAGTGGACTTATCATCGGGTAGTCATTTGATTTCACCGAGTAATCATCAAAGTTGTATTACGGCTCAAGGTAATATATTATTGAATTTTTTCAATTTTGAAGTATTTTAATTATAAAGACAAATTCTAAAAAAAAAAAATTGTTTATATATATATATATATATATATATATATATATATATATATATATATAATGTGATTTTTTTATATAAATTTGTTAATTAATTTAGATCTAAGATAATAATACTTGATATACAGGTATTGGTGGGAACCATACAAATGAAAATCTTACTCCTAATTCAAGTCACGACCGTGGATCTATATGTATGATTTTCTTTGTTAATTTACAATATTTTTCCTATTTTATTTTTATTTTTAATTTATTAATAATCTTTTATTAAAGAATAATTATTTTTCTTATTCAGCTAAATTTACGAGCATAGCATCAAGTGTACATAACACTTTCCACGGCACGCTCCTTGAGCCAAAAAAAAATTGGACGACCGAGAAAAACTATTTCTTCTTCTTTGGATTCTATTACGACAAATTTGTTAAAAGACGGTGACAAAAGAAAAATCGGGAGACCAAGAAAGGTAGTTGCTTCTATTTTGGAATCTTCAAAGATAAATTTGGATGTTGATGGATTCAGTTCTGTAATTGAAGTTGAATTAATGAAAAACAGTCATATATCTGGTAAGTTATATGTTTGATTTATTAGTCAACTATATATTTTAAAGAGCTAAAATAAATATATTAATCGTTCTCAACATTCTTTTGACATTGTAGGAACAGATAATGTAACAGTAGCAAATAATACAACATTATTATCTACTACTGTGAATTTAGGTAATGATTTTTTTTAATTGTTCAACATTCGATATTTTTAAATAAAACTATTTTTTATTACAAATTATTATTCAATAGTTTATGATAAAATATTTCATTAATACTAAGTCATATATTCCATTTGTATACAGAATCCACGTTAATAAATAATTCTCGCATGCATGCGACAACAAGTGAGTCGTTAATAAATCAGAAGGAAAAATCCAAGAAAGCGAGCGTCGGTAGAAAGCAAAAAGATTCGGACGAACAATATAATACATGTGTTTATTATTATTTTTTTCTCAAGCATATATTATATTATTATTTTCTTTGTATAGCCAATGAATTACTAACATAATTTAAATATTTATCAATATATTGTAGTTTATGGGGATAAAGGCGATCCGGAGTACGAATGTGCGAAATGTGGTGCGATGTTCTGGTATGATGAAAGGTTAAAAAGTACGCAAGCATCAACACAACCTAAATTTTCATTATGCTGCATGAATGGAAAAGTTCAGATTGACCATGTTGGTCTCAAAGGTGGCAACAAGGGTGAAAATACAGCTAGAGGGGGGGGTGAATAGTTGTTTCAAATTTTTTGCCCTCTTTTAAAAAACTAAACCTCTTGCTTACAAAATCCTCTTGCAGTTGATAATAGACTGCAAGTGATGATGTAAAATGCACAGCGGAATAATAGAGTATAAAGCGATTTGCAGAGGCGGTTTGTAAATGCGGTTTTGCTTGGCAGTTTTGGTAAGAGCAGTTTTACAAACACGTGAGGTTTTGACAATGTTTACTCCAAACACTATTTCACAATAATGGATAACTAAGTAAAGATCAAACAGAGACAGAGATAAATAATTAGTAAGCACAATAAATATAAATGCAGAAAATAAGAACACGCTATTTGGAGTGGTTCAATCGATAAACGATCTACGTCCACTACCAAGATGGTTAGTCTTGGATTTTCAAGAGTGATTTTACTATGAGTATGAGAGATTACAAGTTACAAAGATCAATACTCAAATCTAAAATCTATTCTATGAAGATCAAATCCTAAGACTATAACCAGTGTATCTCAAGTGATTAATCTATGTGATTAAACAAATGAGGTGTGTGTGTGAGAACAAGATCAAGGCTCTTTAAATCTGAGAGATGTAGAGCTCAATGATTCTTGAATGTGTTAAGGCTTGATTTCTGGGCTTGGGAATATTTCTTGAAGTATGAAGATGAAGATTCAAAGGTTTGAACACTTTCTGGGCAGAGCTTCAGCTTCTATGAACACAGCACTTCTCAATTTTTCAAGCAATCTTCAAATGGTGAAGATTAGGGGTATTTATACCCAAGCATCAAGAAACTAGCCATTGGATACAGCTGTTGCAAGGACAGTACTTGATGCTTTCCCATTGGTCCACAATATCCACTTTTGTCCTTTGGTACAGCTGCTGCAGATAAAGCTGATCAGGCTCCAGCTGCAAGCAATGAGGTTAGGACACCTGTCACCTTTTCAAGATCCTTGCAGATCTTCTCTGACATTGAATCACGTGACAAGATTTAGTGATTGACTTTTGATATTGCTGACGTGGATTCCAACGGTTAAAAAGTGGTTCACTTCAAGTCTTCAATCATTGGATGCGGTTGGTGAGGAGCGGTTGATGAAGTGTGGTTTGCCACACCAGGAGGTTGCATAGATGCGGTTGCACATGAACTGCACAAGTGCGGTTCATAAGCGATTGCACTGCAGTTGGTTCAGGGAGCAAAATCAAGGGAAATATACATGCGGTTGCATGTGCGGTTCTGAGAGGCGGTTTTGATTCTGCTTGGAACTGCAATCTCACATCCAATGAGTCTTGTGCCAGTTTTCAAGCCTAAATTTAACCTATTCTATAAAATGGACTTAGCTAAAAAATTGAAGTCTAAGCTTCATTACATAGGGTCCTAAAGTCCTTAAAATAGACAGGAGGTTATGGTATCAATCAAATCTAATACAAAATAGGAGGGTTAAAAAATGCATACCCAACAATCTCCCCCTATTTGATTGATGCCATTACCTACTATAACTAAAGCAAACATTATACTTGGTAAGAACATGTCCATAAGAATTAACATGGTAATTCATGTCCCAAGTCAATGCACACACTTAGCTTTAAGCTATAGATTTCTATACTTTCTGAAAGATAAAACTTACAATAAGGAAAGTTATAGAAATGCATTCAGTGCACTTAAAAGTATGAGTTTTAAGTTCAAAGTGCGGTTTAAACTGAATGTTTAACCTTCAATTCAAAAGAATGATTTTTAAGTTAGAAAATATTTGAATGAGGTTTAAGACCATAAGCGGTTTCATTGTTCTACAAACAAGAAGTTTGATATGAACAAGGTTTTGGAACCAATGATGCATTTTTCATTACTACCACTGCAGTTACAATTACAAGGGTAGAAAAGCAAAATGCAAAGGTTACAAAAACAAAAGGAGGTTGGACAAAAATACAAAGAGTGCGGTCCAACAAAACAAAAAGAGTTCAGCAAAAAGGAAAAGGAATTACAATGAAGAGCGGTCCTAGTGCTGACGCGGTTGCTGCTGATGATGTTGATGGCGTGGTTGATCATGACGCTGGTTCACCTCTTGATTTGGCACTTGCGGTCCTGAAGGTCTGAAGGATGAGCTTTCTCCTCTGATGATTCTTCTAAGAGCTCTGAGGTCTTCAGATTGTCTTTCCAAGGTGGTCTCAACAGTTCTAAGTGCGGTCACAGATTGAGCAGCGGTTGAGCCAACAGCATCAACAGATCTGATATTTGCAGCAACACTTTCCTTGATCTCTATTGTGAATCCTTCAATGCAGGCTTTCAAGGAATTGTAGAATGTGAAGATCTCATCCTGAATGGTCAAAGTTTGAGTAGATAATGCATCTCTCAAAGGTTCCAGATCAACAGTCACATTCAGGTTGGACTTCAATTCCTTTATTGAGTTGTCAAGCTTGAGGTTGAAACCTGCCTTGAGGTTCTCAAATCTAAAAGAGATATCATCATCAAAGGATTTTACCTGCTCCTTGAGACTGTCTCCCACTATGTTCAGATCAACATTAATTCTGTTTTTGAGGGAGTCCGGCTCAGATAGGACTTTAAGTTCCAAAGCTTCAAGGGCGGCTTGGGAAGGATCGGTTGACGTTGAAGCTTGAGCAGGTTGAAAGTTGAGGTTCCTTATATCTCCCATCAACTCAGTTTTGAACCTACCAATTGTATGATCAACAGAATCACAAAAGGCAGTTGTAAGTTGTTGCATGAAGTCTTTGAGTTGATCTTTGTTAACAGAGTCTCCTAGGAATGCAAGAACTGCGTTTTGGAGTTCAACTTTGAATTTGAAAAGGGAGGACTCTGCTGCGGTTTTAAGGGCGGTTTCAATGTTTGCAACTTCAGAAGGTGATCTCTCCCCCTTAATGGCATCAAGCAATTGGGACTTTAAGATTGCCATTTCAGTGGTTTGAGAATCAACCTTGGCATGCAGAGAGCGGTTGGAGGCTTCAAGGGATGTATTTGAGGCAGCCAAGGCAAGGTTAGATTCAGTGAGTTTCAGCATATGCCCTTGGTTTACAACCAACTGTGATTGAATCAGTTGGAGGGTGGAAAGGATTTGAAGGTAGTCAGAAGGAGCGATTGGAATGGGTGGAATTTGGGTAATTGAGGGAGGCGGTTGAGACTGAGTTGGAGGGGCAGTTTGAGATAGAGGGTTTAGAAGGGTTTGGAAAAGGCGGCTGGCAGGGACTGTGAAAGGTGAAGCGATTGAGGGAGGTATGGGTAGTGTTTGGGGTAAGGTAGTAGATGCGGTTGAGATTGGGATGGAAGGAATTGGTGCGGTTGAAATAGGTGCGATTGGAGGAGGTGGAATGTTAGAAACAGGAATTCTAGAAGTGATAGGGTTGGAATTTGAGGAGGAACTGGTATGGGAAGTATGGATTTCAACAGAGTTGGATTTCTGTTGAGGAGGTACAGTATGTGGAATGGGAGAGGTTTGAGGAGGTGGAGTAGGAAGGCGGTTTGGAGAATTTTCAGGAGGAGGAGGAGGTGAATTGTCGCGGTTAGGGGATGGGGTTCTATCGCGGTTTAGATTGGAAATGGAGATGGCTGGGGTGTGATGAGAGTATGGAGGTGATTGAGCGCGGTTTGAAGGAGGAGGGGAATTTGAGCAGTTGGAATGTTGAGGTGAGGCAGTTGGGGTTCTGTTTTGGCTAGAGGAAGAATGAGATTTTGAAGGGGATTGGGATGATGAATGTGAAGTGGAATGAGAAGATGAATGGGATAAAGGTGGAGAAGGAGTAGGTTGTTTGGAAACACGGTGAAGAAAACGCTTGGGGCCTTTGGTTGGGGTCCTTTTCTGGGCTATTTGCTTGACCCTCTTTGGCTTCTCCCCCTGAGCGGTTGCAGCTCTTTGCGGTTGAGGAGGAGAATGCGGTTCAGGTGTAGGGGATTTGGCAGGGGATGAATGATGGGAATGGATAGGAGATTGAGGTGGTGTTTGGATAAGAGTTTGGGTTTGGGGTGGTTTAGAAGGAGGCGGTTGAGGAATTGGTTCCTTGAGTTTTCCTTTGGCAGCCCCAGCATCAGCTCTTTTCTTCTTAATTCTCTCAATCTCAGCTTCATAGTAGGCAGATAATTCTTCATCAGTCATCTTGGCTAACTCAGCCTGAGTTTGCTTTGCCTTCTTAGCTCTAGCAATCAAGGGAGGAATAGTTACATCCTCCTCTTCTTCTTCTTCAACAACTTCATCCTGAAGAGTCATCTTTTCCTTTCCCTTCCTTGGCTTTTTCTGACTGGGGCCTGCACCAGTTGAACCACGCGGTTGGGTAGGTGCGGTTACAGTGCTTAAGAAGCGGTTCTGCAGGAGCTTTTCTCTTCCTTGATACAGCCTTTGCAGCTTTAGCCAGACCCTTGACTGCGGTTGCAGGGGTCATCTCAACATACGGTTCTTTGGGTTGAAAGGTATCAGCATCATACAAGGTCTTGTAGTCATCATTGCCAAATGAGAATCTGAAGGAGTGGCAACCCTTGAGCCCAAGGGATTCTTCAACTCCTCAATGATAGCAAATGTCAGGAGTAGTAGTTCTCATATCTTCCAAATGCTGATAATTTGCAAAGATGGCGGTTAGCAATCTACCAAAAGGTCTCCACCTGGTATGCACATCTTTGGTCTTCAACTGATACGCATCAATACTGCTGGCAAGCTCTCTCATCAAAATTTTGGGCCAGTGGAGCTTCATACCGTTGTAGATGGCACAGCAATACTGCCACTGGTGAGAGGTGAAGTTGTTGTGGTTCCCAGTTTTCCCACACACAGACTTCCCTACTAGATAGCAGAGATGGCTCATAAGCTCTCCAAAATCTCTCCTTGCTATCTTCTTGTAGTAGCCAGACAAGGAATCCAGCTTTCCAGTAAGGGTTGAGCAAGTAGCATCCTGGACTTCTTGGGAAACTTCAACTGGAGCATTAGACACATGGAAGTCATAGGTGCCTTTGATATCCAAGTAGTCAATGGAGACTTTGAATCCTTCAACTACTCCTACTAAGTTGGGAATCTTGGTTCCATCAGATAGCTCAGTCTCTCCACGCACTGCGGTTGCGTAGAATTGGTCAATGAATAGAGGGATGGTATAGGTTTGCTATTTTTTGAAGAGGGGAAGGATTCCAGAAGCTTGCATTTTCCTTATCATCTCCCTTCCAAGGGCATCAGACCGCAGTTCAGGTTCATTAATCTCCCATCCTGGTAGAAAATACTTGGTATTCTACAAAGAAAACACACAAGTTAGAATAATCTAATAACATCACAGTTCACAAGCGGTTTGGTGCACACATGCGGTTGGCAATAGTGCGGTTTTGGAAATGATAATTTCCAAACCTCAAGGAAACTGTGAACACAGGTAGGAGAATAGATAGGAAAAATATAAAAGCATAATTACTTAGTACGTGGCATTGTAATCCAAAGTTATCCCACACTGCAAGCGGTGCTTAGAGAGGAAGGGCTTGGTTTCCAGCCTATATACTTAGTAATACTTAAGTAATTTTCAGCATGCGGATCTTAGAGTGCGGTTGATATACCAAAAACACATGCAGTTTGAAACACAAAGGTAAGCAATTTAAGATACGCGGTTTCAAAGTAGCATGCGGTTTATAATGATGCGGTTCAAACATGCAAATAAAATCCAAAATTTCCAAAAATTTTCTAAGTTAGGAAAAACAAGATTGAAAGTTAGGTTAAACCAAAACATAAGAAATTTCTGAAAATGATGATGAACAGTCACATGAGTGCATGAAGAACACGAAGAACATCAAGAATAGAGATTTGAAGAGTGTTAACCAAAATGAACAAATAACATGTCAAAATGATCACATTGAGCAGTAGATTAACAATATAACAATAAAAATGTCTACTTTACTCACAATCTCCCAGAAAATGAAAGAATCATAAAGTGGGTTTTCGAAACTAAAATCTTCAAAAGTTCAAAATCAGTGTCCTAGATGATCATTGATCATGAAATAAAGCATATAATCCTAATCTAGGCATGATTCCGAACATAACCCAACAAATTTCATGCAAAATGATCAAGAAATGAAGAATATATGAGCAAAAATCAGTCTTTGGTGTTCGAAGCTTTTAAAGGTTTAACAATGGCAGTTCAAGTGAGTATGATTTGCAGAAGTGATAAAGAGATTAGGGTTTAAGAAATCATACCATGTCTTCGATAGGTTGTTTGGGAGCCATTGACTTGACAAAATTAGAGCTTTTAAACGCAGTTTTGAAGATAGAGGAAAAAGAGTTTGGTAAAATCTGACACTAGATAGTACGAATGTCAGAGAAGACAGAATGGAAAGTTTGAAAAGGTAGGTTATGTCTTCTATTTATAGGAAAGGGTTTAGGGTTAGGGCAGTTGAAAGGACAGTTAACTCACCAACTCAGTGAATCATTGCAAACTTGCACCCTTTCAGCTTCAACACATCAACCAATGACGGCTGACATGAAGGCTATTAAATGCTAATGTTCCCTTTGCATTAAATGCATTCAAATTTTAAAATTTCGTGGGAAAACATTTGCAAATAAACCCTTAAAAAATATGGACTGAAAAATAAATAAAAGGAATTTGAATAAACATTTTTTTTTAATAAACATAAATAAAAATTAGAAATTACTCCAAGTTGAAACGTGGTTGAGGTCCAAGCGGTTGAGCTGCAGCACGCGGTTTGGAATGAAGCGGTTGGCTGCAGGGCGGTTGGACTTACTTGCGGTTTGGTACACGCGGTTCAACAAGGGATTTGAAACTATGCTTAACACACAAGTTAGCAAATAAAAAGAATGGATTCATTTAAGTTCAAGCATACCCATTTCTCCTCTAAGGAAGGAAAACCTCTTGGAGTCAAGAGCCTTGGTAAGGATATCAGCAATCTGGTTGTCTGTCCCCACGTACTCTAAATGGATATTCCTCTTCTCCACATGGTCTTTGAGGAAATGATACTTGATATCAATATGCTTGGTCTTGGAATGCATGACAGGGTTGTTGGAGACTGAAATTGTTGAAGTGTTGTCGCAGATGATAGGGCAACTTCCTTCTTCAATTCCATAATCCACCAATTGCTGCTTCATCCAGAGGATTTGACAGCAACAACTACCAGCAGCAATGTACTCAGCCTCTGTGGTTGACACTGAAACTGATGCTTGCTTCTTGCTGGCCCAAGCAACTAGTCTATTCTCGAGGAAATGACAAGTACCACTAGTGCTTTTCCTGTCAATAGTACAAGCTGCATAATATGCATCTGAATAACCTACAAGATTGAAGTTCGAATCTTTGGAATACCAAAGTCCAAGGTTAGTGGTTCCATATAAATAGCGGATTATACGCTTGACTACAATGAGATGTGCTTCTCTAGGATCTGCTTGGTAACGAGCACATACACAGACACTAAACATAATATCAGGCCTACTAGCAGTTAAGTAAAGTAATGAGCCGATCATACCTCGATATAAAGTTTGATCAACTTTCTTACCTTTGAGATCTTTATCTAGCTTATTGCCGGTGGCCATTGGAGTATCATATGCTTTAGCATTTTCTAATCCAAACTTCTTTATTAGCTCCTTGGTGTATTTGGCTTGGCTGAGGAAAATACCTTCTTCGCATTGCTTGATTTGAAGCCCGAGGAAGAATGTTAATTCTCCCATCATGCTCATCTCAAACTTGCTTTTCATTAGCTTTTCAAAACGCTTACAAAGTAACTCGTTAGTAGAACCAAAAATAATATCATCGACATAAATTTGAACAAGTAAAGTATGCTCATTATATTTGGCAATAAAAAGAGTTGTATCAATTTTACCGCGTTTAAATCATTTTTCTAGTAGAAATTTAGAAAGAGTCTCATACCATGCCCTTGGAGCTTGCTTAAGTCCATACAAAGCTTTCTGGAGTTTGTAGACATGATTGGGAAATTTGGAGTCTTCAAATCCAGGCTGTTGGGCAACATACACGGTCTCTTGCAGTTCGCCGTTGAGGAACGCACTCTTTACGTCCATTTGATATAACTTGAAACGCTTGAAAGAGGCGTAGGCTAAGAAGATCCTGATAGCTTCCAATCTTGCAACTGGAGCAAAGGTTTCATCATAATCGATTCCTTCTTCTTGCCTATATCCTTGTGCAACCAACCTTGCTTTATTCCTAGTGATGCTTCCATTCTCATCCATCTTATTCCTAAATACCCACTTAGTTCCTATCACTCTTTGATCCTGAGGTCTAGGCACCAAAGTCCAGACCTTGCATCTTTCAAACTGGTTGAGTTCTTCTTGCATAGCAACCACCCAACTGGAATCTTGGAGTGCTTCATCAATCTTCTTAGGTTCAACTTGAGATAAAAGTGAAGTATGCTCGTCATAGTTCGATCTCCTTGTTTGAACATCGGAAAACAGATCACCAATCACATTTGTGAGAGGGTGACTGCTGACTTCACGAACCTCCGGGGGTAAGTCTGGTTGGACTGAGGTTTGCTGAAGATCTTCAATTGGAACATCGTTAGATCCTTCAGCAAAGTCATGGAAGGTAAGTTGACGAAGAGGTTCTATAAGCTGGATAAGGGAATTCTCAACTTCATCTTCCCTATGAGTTGCATCTGGAGTAGGAACTTCAGGTGCTGTTTCAAACGTGCGGTTTGAGGGAATTTCTGTTGAGGGTGCTGGATTTTGCGGTTGAGGTTCAGGTGCGGTTTGAGAGGGTTCACCTGTTTCATTATGCTCAACAAAATCATCAGCAACACTTGGAGCCAAATGTGGCTCAAGGAGAGAATGCTCATCAAAAGTAACATGGACAGACTCAACTATTTTTAAACTAGTTTTATTGAAAACACGAAAAGCTTTTGAATGTTTAGCATACCCAACAAAAATACCTTCGTCGGCCTTGGCTCCGAATTTACCTCTATTTTCTCTTCCGTTGTAGAGGACAAAACATTTGCAGCCGAAGATCTTGAAGAATGCAATGTTGGGGGTTCTTCCTCGCCAAAGCTCATAGGGAGTCTTGTTATAGGTTTTGTTGATGAGGGAGCGGTTTTGAGTGAAGCATGCTGTGTTGATTGCTTCAGCCCAAAAATACTGAGGTAGCTTCGCTTCAGATATCATTGTTTTTCCAGCCTCAATCAACGTCCTATTCTTTCTTTCCACAACCCCATTTTGTTGTGGAACACCAGCGGTTGAAAAATTGTGATCAATCCCATGGTCATCACAATACTGAGCAACACCATTGTTCTTAAATTCTGTTCCATTATCTGATCGAACACTAACGATGTCGTCTTCTTTTTGAGTTTGGAGCCGTCTAAATAGTGCGGTGAGAATCTCGTAGCAATCATCTTTGGAAATCATCATCTCAACCCACGTATATCTTGAATAATCATCCACCACCACTAAGGTATATCTATTTCCTCCAATGTTGGCAGTGGTTACGGGTCCAAACAGATCTATGTGAAGCAGTTGTAAGCATCTTGAAGTTGATGGAGCGGTCTTGCTGGTGAAAGACGACGCAGACTGCTTACCAAGCTGGCATGCACTGCATTTCTCAGGATGATGGTCAGCCACTTTAGGTAAACCACGAACGAGGTTTTCCCTACCAATCTTTGCAAGATACTTGAAGTTCAAGTGGCTCAACCTCTTGTGCCATAGCCAACTATTTTCGCTCACATTCTTAGCTACAAAACAGAGATTAGTAATACTACATGCAGAATCTAAATCAAAAAAAAAATGTAAATATTACTCTTACGAATCCCTGTGAGTAGGGTGACGCCGGAAATGCTATCTTTGATAAAGCAGTTTGATGACGTGAAGTTGCAAAGCATTCCTTTGTCGCAGAATTGAGAAATTGAAAGGAGGTTGTGCTTGAGTCCTTCAACAAGAGAAACCTTCTCAATGGTTAGGTTTCCTCTCCTTATAACACCATATCCAATGGTCTTGCCTTTGTTGTTGTCACCAAAGGTTACAGACGGACCACTTGCTTCAATGACATCTTCTAGTAATGATCTATCTCCAGTCATATGTCTTGAGCAGCCACTGTCAAGATACCATTCATTTTCCTTGGAGTGACCAGCCATGAAGCAGAGGACCTGAAATGTAAACATTAAGAACGAGGTCCCCTTTATTCCTTGGGTCCTGAAGTTAGAAACCCTTCACGACCCACACCTGTTTGACAGAAGGAGGTTTACTCTTCTGGCATTGGATGTGAACCGCAAAAGGCATTCTGCAGCCTTGTGACCTAAACCATCACACACAGAACATTTATAAAAGCTACAAGCTTCATGAGGTTTTACTAACTCCTTACTCTTCTTAGGAGTTGCATGCGGTTTGGGAGGAGCGGTTGTAGCTGGGACAAAAGGAACTGGCTTTAGTTTGACCACGTATTTTCTGGGAACGCTATTCCTACTTTTGAAGGCAGGAGGAGCGGTCGAAGAAGAGGCGCGGTCAGACCTGGAATTGCCAGAACCGCCTTTTCCACCAGAAGCGGTTGGAGCAGGGATTCGACCAATTTCATAAGCCATTTCCTCTGAAGCTACACTCTCAGAATCCTTTGGCTTCATCTGAGAGTTCTTACCATATTGCTTTCCTTTTGGGTAGATATAATTAATTTGTCGTCCTTTACCCTTTCCTTTAGCATGCTTCCCCTTAGGAATTTCTTTAGTTAGTTCCAAAATTTCCTCATCCTTTTCACTCGAGGATGCACACTTCTCCTCTTCCTCATATCCAAAACCTAGACCTTCCTTAATTCCAGGAGGAACTTGGGAGTCTATGATTTGATCCTTGGTGGATTGAGAGTTGAGCCACGAATCAATAATCTTTTGGAGATCTTTGATTTGGGTTACCAAGTCATCATTCCGAAGTTGAAGTGCAGCAACCTTAGTTTCAAGGATGCGGTTCTGATCAGCAAGAGGAGTCATACTTCTGATTTGGTCCTTAAGATTTGAAATTTCAGACCTCATCACAGTTTTCTCCGTCTTGTACAGATTAAGTTCATCATGAGCTAAGCTTAAGGCTTTCTTAAGATTGGAGAATTGATGGATCACCATTTCAGCTTCCTTGAACATCTTTTCATATTCCATGGGAGAAACCTCTTCCACCACCTTTTTCAAAATTTTCTTTGGAATAGCTTTTGAAGGTGGAGCATTTTTAGATGAGAAAATGGGACGTGAATACGAGCAATTTCCTATCTTAACGCTAGGAGTAAGTTTGATGTCATCATCCAATTTATAATTTGGAAGTTTTGTAGAAACCTCTTTTTCCTCCATATCTTGCAACTCAAATGATTCAGAATCTGACTCATCGGAAGCGTCTGCAACTAAGCAGAGATTAACCTCTTCGGTTTCATCATCACTTCCATCATCAGAATTTGTTTCAATCCAAGTTGCTAATTCCTTGGAATTCTCTTCCTCCTCAGCAACCATTCCCTTGCGACGAGAAAATTTCGCAGGAGCGGTTTTCTTTTTCATATATTCATACTTAGGCTGTGGACACTCAGATGTAAAGTGGCCAGGTTTCCTACAGTTGTAGCAAACTAGGTCACTCTTTTTCTTTGTATCTGCAGCCCTAGAAAATGTTGTAGGAGGTTTGCCTTTTGAAAATGATTTTGTGAAAGGTTTTGAAGATTTTCTAAATTTTTGGAATCTTTTCACAAACATGGCAAAATCATCATCATCCATTTCGATGAGTGATGAGGTTGATATGGAAGGATCAGTGGTTTGATTGGATGTAGATGGTTTCTCCTCTTGTTCCACTACGAACATGGAAAGCGATTTGGTTTTCCCTTCAATCTCTTCAATATGATTTAATTTAAGTTCATAGACTCTAAGATTGGCATACAAGTTACTTAACGACCAAGTGCCCAATACTTTGGAGTCTTCTAGAGAGGTAGCCTTATTTACCCATCTAGAACCTAAAGCAGATAGGAAAGTCATATTGATTTCCTTATCGGTTAAAGTTTTACCAAGAGATCTACAAGCATTAACTACCTCAACATAGCGATCGTAGGTTTGACGCAAGGTTTCGTTGGATTTTCTGTTGAAGTTGTTGTAGGATCTTTCAACAATGTATAATTTGTTTTCCTTGCAATCTTCGTCACCTTCGAGGTAGCTCTCTATGGCATCCCACATCTGCTTTACGGTTTTGAGGTACATTACTTTCTGGAGAGTTGAAATGGGGAGGGTTCCAGAAATAATGTGCCTAGCCTTGCTGTCCAAGGCAACTAATCTCTTCTCTTCATCCGACCACTCTTCTTTTGGCTTTTTGACCTCTGGAGTTTCAGCATTGGTGGTTGCATCAGTGTTGGCCTTCATTGGAATCCATGGCCCATTGACAACGCACTCCACCAACATCTCATCTATAGTTTCCAAATGAATAAGCATTCGGCACTTCCAGATGTCAAAGTGGTCTTCGTCCAAAATTGGAATGTGTGAATAGTTAACAGTTGTCATTGTCTTTGAGGTTGCCATAACGAATCGACACACAAGCTGTTAAGCTTGAAAAACAGTGGTTTTTAAAAGTGTCTGCTCTGATACCACTTGTTGGTCCCAAAGGTGGCAATAAGGGTGAAAATACAGCTAGAGGGGGGGTGAATAGCTGTTTCATATTTTTCGCCCTCTTTTAAAAAACTAAACCTCTTGCTTACAAAATCCTCTTGCATTTGATAATAGACTGCAAGTGATGATGTAAAATGCACAGCGGAATAATAGAGTATAAAGCGGTTTGCAGAGGCGGTTTGTAAATGCGATATTGCTTGGCAGTTTTGGTAAGAGCAGTTTTACAAACACGTGAGGTTTTGACAATGTTTACTCCAAACACTATTTCACAATAATGGATAACTAAGTAAAGATCAAACAGAGACAGAGATAAATAATTAGTAAGCACAATAAATATAAATGCAGAAAATAAGAACATGCTATTTGGAGTGGTTCAATCGATAAACGATCTACGTCCACTACCAAGATGGTTAGTCTTGGATTTTGAAGATTGATTTTACTATGAGTATGAGAGATTACAAGTTACAAAGATCAATACTCAAATCTAAAATCTATTTTATGAAGATCAAATCCTAAGACTATAACCAGTGTATCTCAAGTGATTAATCTATGTGATTAAACAAATGAGGTGTGTGTGTGAGAACAAGATCAAGGCTCTTTAAATCTGAGAGATGTAGAGCTCAATGATTCTTGAATGTGTTAAGGCTTGATTTCTGGGCTGAGGAATATTTCTTGAAGTATGAATATGAAGATTCAAAGGTTTGAACACTTTCTCGCGTAGCTTCACTTCTATGAACACAAAGACTTCTCAATTTTTCAAGCAATCTTCAAATGGTGAAGATTAGGGGTATTTATACCCAAGCATCAAGAAACTAGCCATTGGATACAAATTTGCAAGGACAAGTACTTGATGCTTTCCCATTGGTCCACAATATCCACTTTTGTCCTTTGGTACCGCCGCAGATAAAGCCGATCGTGCTCCACCGCAAGCAATGAGGTTAGGACACCTGTCACCTTTTCAAGATCCTTGCAGATCTTCTCTGACATTGAATCACGTGACAAGATTTAGTGGTTGACTTTTGATATTGCTGACGTGGATTCCAACGGTTAAAAAGTGGTTCACTTCAAGTCTTCAATCATTGGATGCGGTTGGTGAGGAGCGGTTGATGAAGTGCGGTTTGCCACACCAGGAGGTTGCATAGATGCGGTTGCACATGAACTGCACAAGTGCGGTTCATAAGCGGTTGCACTGCAGTTGGTTCAGGGAGCAAAATCAAGGGAAATATACATGCGGTTGCATGTGCGGTTCTGAGAGGCGGTTTTGATTCTGCTTGGAACTGCAATCTCACATCCAATGAGTCTTGTGCCAGTCTTCAAGCCTAAATTTAACCTATTCTATAAAATGGACTTAGCTAAAAAAATTGAAGTCTAAGCTTCATTACATAGGGTCCTAAAGTCCTTAAAATAGACAGGAGGTTATGGTATCAATCAAATCTAATACAAAATAGGAGGGTTAAAACATGCATACCCAACAGACCCATTAGTGCAGCCACCTAAGTTATTGAGTGATCTCTTAGAGAACAAGCATGAAAAGAGTAAAAATTATAAAGACAATATTCGAGCGTACAATTCTATGTTCGCATTGGTCGTGGTCCTTATTCGTTTAAATTGAAAGGAAAGAATGATCATATGATAGGTTCTTTATTGCCTAATGACGGCCATCCCCCGTTTTTTCTCAGTTTTATATCTATGACACGGATAATGAAGTTAAAAATAGAATTAATGCTTTCAGGTACGTTTTTATTTAATTATTCGAGAATTATAATGTATATTACATATATTGTATGACTATCTTCTATTTATATGTCTGATTCTTTCACACAAGCAGGAAAGATAAAGATAAGCCTTCTCCATTCGATGAGTCAATTGTTGTTGATTTGAAAAATATGATAGATGTGCATAACCCTTATGCACAGACGTACAGAATGGCCAGAGCACATATTGGAATGAAGAAAGATATTAAATTGAGGCTTATAGGAAAGCGGGGTAGAGATGGAAAACTGTTTAATATGCCGACAGCCTCAGAGGTCGCTGCTATAATTGAAGGTGATATTGATGATTCGGGTGATGTCAGGGACATTGTTATTGAAAAGCAGAATGGGGATCTGAAACATATTCATGAATTTGATAAATCTTACCTTCCTCTACATTATCCTCTGTTATTTGTATACGGTGAAGATGGATATTTCACAGAAATTTTGAGAAATAAACCTCCCGGGGCAAAGAGATCAAGTTTGTCAATAAAAGAGTTTTTATCTTTTCGACTTCAGGAGAGGATAAGAGAAGGATCACAGCTTATGAGAAGTGGTCGGTTGCTGCAGCAATTTATGGTTGATGCATATGTTATGATGGATACACAGAGGCTTCAATGGATACGTTATAATCAGCCTACTCTTCGGATGGAAACTTATAAAAATTTGTCTGATGCATCAGTAAGGGGAGATACCGGCGAAGCATCTGGGAGACAAGTTATATTGCCATCCTCTTATACCTGCGGGCAGCGGTGGATGACTCAAAATTACCAGGATTCTCTCGCTATATGTAAATGGACTGGGTATCCGTCACTTTTCATAACATTTACGTGTAATCCTAAATGGCCGAAGATTACGAGATTATGTAAAAAAATATGGCATTAGGCCTGAGGATAGGCCTGATGTATTAAACAGGGTATTTAGAATGAAGCTTAATCAGATGATTGCAGACTTCAAGGAAGGCAAAGTATTTGGCACCCCAAAAGCAAGTAAATAAATCTTTAAATATTATTTGTTTTCCTCTTATTGTTTTGTCATTTATATTTTTTTATTAGCATGTTCCTCTTATTTTGTTAATTGATTCATGCAGTTATATACACGGTGGAGTTTCAGAAGAGGGGCCTTCCGCATGCTCATATTCTTCTCTTTCTTAACCGCCAGGACCAGGGTCATAATCCTGAAGATATTGACAAGTGGATTATTGCTGAGATTCCTGACAAGGAGAAATGTCCTAGATTATACGAGGCAGTTGCTGAATATATGTTGCATGGACCATGTGGTGCTGCTAATCCTAAATCTCCGTGTATGGATCACAACAGGTGCTTAAAGAAATTCCCTAAATCATTCAATGATCGCACTCGTGTAGACGAGAATGGGTATCATGCATATAGGCGATGGGACACGGGTTTCATAATTGATAAGGGTGGAGTTGTTCTCGACAATTGTTCAGTTGTCCCATTCAATCCATATCTTTTGCTAAAGTACGATGCTCACATAAATGTCGAGTACTGCAATCAGAGCAAGGCAATCAAGTATTTGTTCAAGTATATAAACAAGGGAACCGACAAGATATGCCTTGCAATCGAAAATGATGAGGTGAAAAGGCAAATTGATTGTCGATATGTCTCTGCGTGTGAAGCTATGTGGAAGATTTTCGGATTCGACATACATTATCGGACCCCTCCTGTTGAGCGCTTGGCTTTTCACTTGGAGGGTGACCATAGTATCCCCTTTAAGGACGGAGACTTTCTTCCTGATGTTTTGGATAAAGCGACAGTTAAAGAATCTCAATTTATGAAGTGGATGGAGTATAACAATATTCATTCAGAGGCTCGGAAATATAAATACTGTGAATTTCCTCATCATTTCGTATGGGATAAAACTAAACGTGAATGGCGTTCGAGGAAAGATAAACGTTTTGCAGTGGGGCGTATTTATCATGTTCCAATGAATTGCGGAGAATTGTATTACCTCAGGATAATGTTGAATCATGTAGCAGGTCCCATGGAATTCAAGGATTTGAGAACTGTAAATCGCGTTGTTCATCCCGATTTCAAATCTGCATGTTACGCTTTGGGATTATTAGATGATGACAAGGAATATGTTAATGGAATTATAGAAGCGAGTCATTGGATGTTGCCCGATAGTCTGAGAAGACTATTTTCTATGTTGCTACTATCTAATAGTATGTCGAATCCGAGAGAGGTATGGGAGAAGACTTGGCACTTATTATCTGATGATATAGAGTACAAATATCGGAGGATGCACGATAATCCGGGTATTCCGTCCCATGTTTACATATTTGTTTTACAATAAATATCAATTATGATTTTATTTCTACTTTACAGTTATACAATATGATTCTATATATTTATCTATATTAATATATTTATTTTGTTTTTTATAATTTCAGGTTTGAAATTAATTAATGAACAGGTCAAGAATCTTGCTTTGGTGGAAATTGAGAAGTTATTGATCGAGAATTGCAGCAGTCTCCATAAATTTAAAGACATGCCTAAACCGGTGGGCAATGTCATTGGTGATGCGATAAATAAGCTCATTCTAGATGAGACATCTTATGACATTGATGAGATGAAAGCTGAGCACTTCAGATTACATCCTCGCCAATGCGAGCAAAAGAGTGTTTATGATAAGATTATGTCGGCTGTTGATCGAGAAAACGGTGGTGTGTTTTTCCTCTATGGTTATGGTGGTACGGGAAAGACCTTCCTATGGAAAACACTGTGTTCTGCATTAAGGAGCAGGAGAGATATTGTTCTTCCTGTTGCTTCCAGTGGCATAGCTTCATTGCTCCTTCCGAAAGGTAGGACCGCGCATTCTAGGTTTGGTATCCCGATACAGGTAAACGAGAGCTCAACTTGCAGTAAACTAAAATTGGGTACGGATGAGGCAGCACTTCTACAGAAAACCAAACTAATTATATGGGACGAAGCTCCAATGGCTCATAAACATTGTTTTGAGGCTCTCGATCGTAGCCTCCGAGATATTATTCGTACACCCGAGGGAAGATATTCCAATAAACCATTTGGTGGTTTAGTTACTGTATTCGGTGGTGACTTCAGACAGATTTTACCTGTTGTTCCTAAAGGGAGTAGGCATGATATTGTGTATGATGCACTCTGTTCATCCAAAATATGAAATGACTGTGAGGTTCTCAGATTGACGCATAATATGAGATTGCAGGTAATTCTTAAATAGCCTTTATTCATCTACTTAAATATTTTTATTTCAATTTAAGTAATTTGTATATATTTAACTTAATGTAGGGTGATTCTACTTCTCATAATTCCGAAGAGATAAGAGATTTTGCTCAGTGGCTCTTGAGTATCGGAGATGGGATTGCCGGTGGATATAATGACGGGGAAATTGACATTAACTTTCCTGATGATATATTGATTCGTGAGGTTTCAAATCCTATTGTAAAAATAGTCGAATCTATATATCGTGACTTATTGCAAAATAAGGATGTCGAAGGATTCTTCCAGACTAGAGTTGTGCTTGCTCCAACAAATGAGATTGTCGATAACATAAATGATTATGTCATGTCACTCTTTCCGGGAGACGAAGTTGAATATATGAGTTCTGATGCCATTTGTAAGGATGAGGATGATGAAAATGGTGCTGAAGATATATTCTCACCTGAATTTCTAAACACTATCAAGTGTTATGGATTGGCAAATCACATTATTAAGCTGAAGGTTGGGTGCATAGTAATGCTTTTGAGAAATCTTGATCAAGCTGCTAAATTGTGTAACGGCACCAGAATGATTGTCACTCAATTAGGTAAATACAGTAATTTTTTATTTTTTATATACATATAATTTAATACTTAATTTTGTTACATATATGTAGGTAAGCACATAGTCGAAGCCAAGATGCTTTCGGGAAAGAATGCTGGCATGAAGGTGCTTATTCCTAGAATGATAATGTCTCCGTCAGATGTGACAAAATTTCCGGTAAGATTCCAAAGAAGACAATTTCCACTTGCCGTTTCTTTTGCTATGACAATCAACAAGAGTCAGGGACAATCTCTTTCCCATGTAGGACTATATCTTTCACAACCTGTTTTCAGTCACGGACAACTTTATGTAGCATTTTCCAGAGTAACCAGCAAGAGAGGATTTAAAGTTATTATTTGTGATTCAGATGCTCAAACATATGACAAGACGCTGAATGTAGTCTACAAGGAAGTTTTCGACAGACTCTGAGAATTTATGTCGCGCAATTTGTGGTTAAACAAAAGTATTGCAATTTCTTATTATTTTCTTTGTTTTTATTTTGTTTTTCTTTAAATATATAGGAGATGGAAGAGATTATGTTGACACTTAGGCACACACTATTAAACTCACGCTATTGTAACTATATCTCTTTATCTTCCAAAGTTGTAATACTAAAATCTTAATAATGTTTTTTGGTTAGGCAGGGACCTAACCTCCCGTGGTTTTGTGCCGGCGAGATAGTTGTCTCAAGGGCTTTCCACGTTACATTATGTGTCAACATCTTTTTTCTGTATTAATTATACTCCTAATATCCGCTACATTGATTATCAATTTCGATTTATATTGTTACTTAAAAATCAATTAAAACACATAAATAATTATTTACTTAATCAAAAAAAAAATTATTCACCGTCAGGTACCGACGGGTTACTGACTAGTACTATTAAAGGCAAATATATTCTCATGTGATGTGTTGCATCTGTGTAAATTATTGTAAGTCTTCACCTGCCATAACCTTCATCTTGTTCAAAGAGACATGGACAATCCAACGGCAGTTTGAATTCCCTTTACATACTTCCCTAACCGTTCTCTTGTCATTACATATAAACTTGATCTCCCTTCTGTTTTTAATGGCACACATTTTAATTGCATATTTATTGCTTCTGGACTTGTGAACAACTAACCAACCACAACTGAGGGTTATCTCTCCCTACTCTTTCCCCTTTATATTCTCCTTCTTCCCTTTCTCCACCTTCTGCACTATGTGTTCCTTTCCTATTTCTTACCCTTTTTCTTGGCCTATCTCCTTTATCATCATCAGAGCTAGCAATCAGCTCTTTAAGTTGCTGCTATGTGAATTTTCCATTGTGATTCACTTCCTGCATTTTCTTCTTTTTTATCCATATCATCAAGCCCAGTTGCATCAACATTTTCATAACTCTCCTCTTGTGCTTCCCTATAGATTTGTCATTAAATTCAGATTTTGTTTGCTTTGCACCAACTTCACATCCATTAACCTCTGTAGATTGAACACCAACTTGGTCATTGTACTCAATAGCCAATTGTCTACCCCTATATCTGCCATCCTCAACATCATTCTCTGCATCAATTTCTTCAATCACAACAGAAGTAGGTAAGGTACCCTAGCAGCAAGCAAGTAGAATTTAGCTAGGAAAGGAAAGGGAACCCATGTTCAATGTAAACCTCTATCACTTTAACATGTACCATCATATACTACGAGTGTCCTCATCATTACCTATTGCTCTAAGTCCACTATTGAAATCACTCGAATGAACCATACATTGATAGAACAGAAGTTTGCTATTATCTATATTTAACTCTTTTACCATCCTCATGAATTGACAATTATTCACTATTAATTCAGTCAATGTAGTCTACCAAACACCATCAGGATCTGTAACAAAAAAGAACAAACAAACATAAAGTGTTTTCAGAAAAAGTGACAATAAAAACTAAAAACAACAGAGACAGAAAAAAAAATAAGAAAAAAGTGGAAAATTTTGTCCTCATTTGCATAACTTACGCAAACAACATACAGGTGGTTTTCCAAAGCAATAAAAGAATCAAATGTCCCTACCAGGGACCACTTTGCCTGACACCTTTCATTAATACTCCCTCCGTCCCATAATAAGCGACGCAGTTACTGTTCCGCACTGAAATTAAGAAAAAAGTGAAAAGGTTGATGTGTTGTGAGTGTAGATAGTTAAGTAGGAGAGAGAATGAGTGGAGAAAATAGTAAATTATAATGGTGTTGTGAGTATTATAATAATGTAGGAGAGAGAATGAGTGGAGGAAATAGTAAAGATTAACTACATTTTTAGGAAGTGTAATGACTTATTAGTGGGGCCCAGCTAAAAATGGCGAAAGTGTGTGTCGCTTGTTATGGGACGGAGGGAGTATAAAAAAGGGCGTATATATATACTCCATAAAAGTCCGTCAGGACTTAGGACATTCACTCC
This sequence comes from Adenophora triphylla var. japonica, assembly GCA_022495995.1. Taxonomy (NCBI): domain Eukaryota; kingdom Viridiplantae; phylum Streptophyta; class Magnoliopsida; order Asterales; family Campanulaceae; genus Adenophora; species Adenophora triphylla. Next base: position 27,623 of record JAFEMH010006664.1, on the reverse strand, counting down.
CGACACGGAGATTAATGAATACTATTATAATATTAGGAGAGAGAATGAGTGGAGGATGTGTTGTGAGTGTGAAAAATTAAATAGGAGAGAGAATGAGTGGGATAAATAGTGATGGGATTATTGTTGTGAGTATGACAAGTGGGTCCCATTTAATATAAAAGTAATACAAACTTTCCATTTTGGGCCGTCCTAAGTCGGGTGGGACGCCCAAAATGGCAAAACGTCCTAAGTCGAACGGGACTGAGGGAGTATATACATATAACTACCTAATTTAAATGTGAAATAAGAATGGATGACCCAAAACAAATCATGACATTATCAGACTACATCAGTTATCCCCAACAGCATAGGACTAGGAGTAAAACAAAACTAAACTAAACTAATGCCTCCCATGTTTGATTACAATTTCTAACTCAGTTTATAACAAATGTTCAGTATCAACATTTTCCCAAAAGGGTAACAAAAAGAAATAACACACCGTATTACAACCCCAAAATATTCACTTCTTTGCTGTTAAGAGAATCAATTACTTGAACAACAACTCATCTCTCTTGCACAAAGCAAACTCCATTTTTATCATAGTGTACACACACCACGCTAACCAAAAAAATTTACACTTTGCGGTAAATTTATCTCGTAATGTATCTAGAAAGTCAGTTTCTACCTGCTTAATACTTCTCCTCCAAAGGATGCTGTTACACATGCACAATCAGAAATCCCGTCTTTATTTTATCTCTTCTTTCTCATTTCTTCATAATTCAGAGTTTTTGCTGCTGTTAAAAGCATGTCCACTCCTCCAGCTTTATCCACTTTCAAATTACCATTTTGTCCGTCCCCTTTCAACTCTTTACCTTTCAGTTTACTCTGCCTACTTTCGTACGCCTTTTTTGCCCTTCGTATGCGCTCAATCCCAGCATCACATTTTGTACAGAACCACTTGCTCTCTGGAATCGACTCCAACGGTGGTTGCATACAGTACATGTGATACGCCTGATCACAACCATCACACATGACAATCTTATCATCATCTTTATCAGTGAGGCAACTTCTACATAAACAACAAGGGCAGTACCAACAAGAAGCATAGATTCCCATTTGCTTACTTGTTAAACAACTATCGTGGTAATACTTGTTGGGGCAGTGTAAATGCCCGCATGTCCTGTACTTTTGACTTGTCTTCACCTCATTTCTGCATATATGGCAACGGGCCCACCTTGGGTCTTTGTCTTCACCAACTAAAATTCCATCAAGTGGGGATCTTGAGGCCTTTATTCTCTCGCAAAGTACACAATCCTCGTGGGGTTCCTCCACCCCTTTGGCAATGCATTTGGTACAATACCAATTTACAAGAGGAACTTCTTCAACTGGAGGGTTAATACACGAGACGTGGTACATTTCCTCGCACGAATCGCACACTAGACAGTTTCCTCCGTCCGCCTTCTCTCCACAATGCCTGCAAGTACAGACTCTGTGAATATTGCAGGTCTCTGTTTGTTCCGGATCGGCAAGCATATCAGTTTCTTGTGCTAAATGCTGTTGCAGAAAAAACCCAAAAATCAGATTAACTCTACTATATGACTATGAAACAGAATAAACAAGTTCCTTCCCCCCCCCCCCAAAAAAAAAAAAATAGTAATAGAATAAAATTAAATAAAATTAATAGCAATAAAACAATAGCAATAGCAATTATTCTTAAAATATTAAAAACAGTCATTTTTTAGTGTAATCTGGGAACGCTTCTGATGCTTAACTGGAACCGAACGAAAATTCACTGGCACAAGCCTCATTACCATTGAGGATCAGACAGAAATAAAGTTGCAATCGCAGGGTAGAGGGAGTATTTAAGAAGGGAATTCAAAGATTAGCTGGCCAGTCAATTATCATGTGATTTTTTTTGAAATGCACTTCCGAATATATAGAGAATCAAGCTGAATATTACACAAAAGAACTAGTGCAAGTTCTTGAGAGGTCAAAAATAAGTTTAATATACACACTAGCCCACAAACCACCAGGTGTTAAATAACTTCAAACTCTCACCTTATCCTTGCCATCCTCACTAGTGCTACATACTGAGGCACCCACCTGAAAAGAAATTATCCAGCTTATAAGCAAGTACAGACTTAGGTCTAACTCTATCACTATGATATCAAATAAAAGCAAATAAAAAATAGCAAAAATCAGCTGTTGGTAAACAAGATAATATCCGCCTTGTTGCAAAATAAAGAGAGTATTCGTGAGTAGATTTAACCTAACCTTTTCGCAGTATGTCATTGTATTGTTAGAAAGGCTCTTTCCAAGAGCAACCATTTCATTCCCAACATTTTGAAGCCTTGTCCAGAGCTGCAACAAATGAACAAGTATACATCTTTGTAAGTATCTACATAACCTAGTGCTCCAACTACTTGAAAATATGACAGGCAAAGCATGAGAATAGACTTGTTCAACATTTTCTAACAGCACCGCACTAACAGCCTACACATCCTAGACAGCTTTCCACTGCAGTCATGTCTAACTCCTATGAATCTTTAATCTAGCACCTTTGTTTCTGGAAATGTAGAGATAGTATTTTATCAAAATTGATATATAGCGAAGCAAAAGGTAAAAGGGTGTTTTACTTCGGGGATTAGTAGGGTGTTTTCCTGGTTCTAGATTACTCTTGTTAATTATTGAAAAAAAAATTGAGAGAGAGAGAGAGTCAAAGATGGTAGGACTGTTAAAGTTGTCCAAGCCAGCTTAGATCTTGAATGGGTTCCAGGGTTCCACGTATTGGGTGGAAAATTAGACCTAAATATGAGAGGGGGTTCTCTTCCGATCATTGAAGATTCTCATCTCGTTCAAAACTAAGAATTCCTATTAAAGTATTCTTCCCTAAGGCTCCATTAGTTTGGTGGAAAATGTTTTCCCCATTTTCCGGTGATTGGTAACCATCGGAAAATAAAGTCAACGAAAAAGATTTTCCGGTCAATAGAAAAATAGGCTTGTTTCCAAAGGAAAATGACTTCCAAATTTCTCCTCCTCAAAACATTTTCCGGAAAATAAGACCTAAATGTGAGAGGGGGTTCTCTTCCGATCATTGAAGATTCTCATCTCGTTCAAAACTAAGAATTCCTATTAAAATATTCTTCCCTAAGGCTCCGTTTGTTTGGTGGAAAATGTTTTCCCCATTTTCCGGCGATTGGTAACCATCGAAAAATAAAGTCAACGAAAAAGATTTTTCGGTCAATGGAAAAATAGGCTTGTTTCCAAAGGAAAATGACTTCCAAAATTCTCCACCTCAAAACATTTTCCGGAAAATGCTTATTAATACCATCATCCCCATCACCACCCACCCACACCCCACCCCCACTACAACCCCACCTCCCTCCCCACCCCCCACCCTCAATTTTTTTTTTTGCTCATATTAACTTTTTTTATCAACTATCATGCCGCCCCTCCAACCCCCCCCCATCAATTTTTTTTTAGCAACTCTCCTACCGCCCCTCCAACCCCCCCCAACCCCGAAAAAAAAAAATTGCTCATATTAATTTTTTTATCAACTTTCATGCCGCCCCTCCAAATCGCCCCCCCCCCCCGGTCAAAAAAATTTTTTGCTCATATTAATTATTTTTATCAACTCTCCTACCGGCCCTCCACCCCCTCCCCGTCAAAAAAAAATATTTTACTCATATTAAAATTATTTTTTGACAACTCTATCGCCTCTCCACCCCAAACCCACCCACCACCCTAACCTCCTTAACCTCCCCCCCCATCAAATTTTATTTTAACTCATATTAAACTTGTTTTTTTAACAATTCCCCTTATTAAACTTGTTTTTTAGCAACTCCCCTAAACACCTCTCCTACGTCCCCCACCTCCCGTCAATTTTTTTTACTCATATTAAAATTATTTTTTAACAACATCCCCATCCCCACACCCTATCCTACCCACCCCTCAATCACTCACCAACCCACCTCAACCCTCTACCTTCACTCTACCTACCCACCCTATTTTCATTACTCTACCCTATTCTAACCCCTACCTCAACCTCTTCCCACCACCTACCCTACCCCTATCCCCCCATTCACCTACCCTACCTACCCCATTTTTGTGTTTTTATCAAAAAATGTTATTCTAATATTTACCAAACACATGAAAATGATTTCTGGAAAAACATTTTCATTAGATTTACCAAACAACCGAATGTCATTTTCCGGAAAACATTCAGACACATGAAAATGATTTCTGGAAAACATTTTCCTTAGATTTACCAAACAACCGAATGTCATTTTCCGGAAAACATTTTCATTTTCCAGAAAAAAATTCCGGAAAACATTTTTCCCCAAACAAACGGAGGAGCCTAAATGAATGTCTATTTTCTAAGTATTTACTAAATTCACGTTCCTCTACTATCATGTCCTATTATGCAGCCATAATGCTATAATGTGGACATTTTATGAACACTCATTTGTATGTGCTAGTAAATGCTTAAAAAATCAACTTCCTTAATTTCCATGAAAAGCTAAATTGTCCCCAAAATGCCCCCATCATACAGCTAAGAAAGTAATTATGTGGCGAATAATCTCTCCTAAACTAGCTGATGGTTGCTCAGCCCTCTGCAGTTGTTTGTGTGGTGGATAATCTCTCACTCATTCTGAGTCGTATCTAACAAAAATCTTATCCAAGAACCCTACAACCACTGAAATAGAAAGTTTGTTGATAACCAGAATTTCATCTTTTGTGATAGGATGATATTCTCACAGGCGAATCATCTGTACGATTCATTATATTCAGGGGATTTAGACATTAGGAGAACATTTAAGAACAAACCTCTTAATTACTTCATAGGGTGCATGTGAGACTAGAAATGGACATATCAATCTCAAAGCTAAAAGTAATTATATAAAAAACATATGTGAACAATAACATAGACATGGTTTAAATTTTTGGAGGTAGAGTTAAGAAATGCGCATATTCTGTTAAAAGCTCGCCAAAAAATATCCACCATACAAAGCCGTATACTCCCTCCGTCCCACAACAAGTGACACACTTTGCTATTTTGGGCGTCCCACTGATAAGTCACTCTTCCTAAAATGGCAAAGAATCTTTACTATTCCCTCCACTCATTCTCTCTCCTACATTATTTTAATACTCACAACACCATTATAATTTACTATTCTCTCCACTCATTCTCTCTCCTACTTAACTATCTACACTCACAATACATCAACCTTTTCACTTTTTCCTTAATTCCCGTGCGAAACAGTAACTGTGTCACTTGTTCTGGGACGGAGGGAGTATATATCATCTTTACTTATGTTGCTCTATCAGAAGATAAAAGATTAACATGAAAATCTGTTGGTAAACTTATGTGAGAATGGACACATACCTGCTGAATATCAGAATGGAAAAGAATGGGTGAACTTTCATAAGCCCCCTCTTTCATCCTCGAGTTAATAACACTAACATCCAAAACACGGTCAAGTTTCACACCATGAAAACTTCGGAAAAGTAGGTTGCATAATTCTGTGAACTTTTCAGATACAAGGATTTTAAAGAAAATGTGTTTACACATCTCAGTGTTAGAGTGAAAATTTGAGTCGTTTAATGATCCATTTGACAAAACACCCACATGCCCTAAAGGAAATATATGTCTTCCTTCACCAAAACAATGAGGGTCCTGCAAAGAACAAGTTGCATAAGCCACATACAGAGTACTTGGCCTAAAATGTAAAAGAACATTAAGAACTAAAAAATATATTGTACTTTGCGTGATAATTAATATTCCCTCCGCCCCACTTTACTTGGGACTACAATTTTGGGCACACGATTTAAGGAAAAGTAGGAGAGAAAATTAGTGGAAGGAGGTGTTACGAGTATGAAAAGTAAAGTAGGAGAGAGAAGTGGGAGGAATAGTAAGTTGATTGGTGTTGTGAGTATAAAAGTAAAGTAGGAGAGAGAATGAGTGTGGGAATAGTATTAAAAGTTTGCCATTTTGGGCAGTCCCAAGTGAAGTGGAACGGACCAAAAAGGAAATCAGTCCCAAGTGAAGTGGGATGGAAGGAGTATGTTTTAAAACCATGCAGGTCTTGAGAAAGAATGAACCTTTATTGTGCTTGGACAACCATTTTCTGGATGAGGCATAAGAGCATTTCGGATGCACTCCCGCAGACCTCCATCGCTCTCACAAAGTGACTGATACATCTCTTCCAAAACAAGATCTCTACCATGCCTGAGTTGGCAATCACCCGACCATTTCACAAAAGAATTTAAACCCGGCCTAGGAAGAACTTGATCACAAGAGCTATTGTCAAAAACCTTGTCCACTGGTTCTTTTGTAGTCTGCAAGATAGCGGATTAACTATTGCTTAGAAAAAAAGAATTGTTCAATAAATTCTTTTTTCATCATACATCACAACTGAATACTAAGAACTGAGAAAAGAAGGCAAGAACGCCATTAATTTATCTAGGGAAAACTTCTTTTTTGTCCATCGTACTTTGGCATGTGTTTCACTTTTACCATCAAACTTTTTTTTCTTCATTTTTACCATTGTACTTCAAACAATGGTGTCATTTTATAACAAATTTGGGTTAAAAATGACAATATTGTTTGTAGTACGATGGTAAAAATGAAATAAATTTGAGTCTAAATAGCATATTTGGGTATAAAATGACACCATTGTTTGTAGTATGATGGTAAAAATGAAAAAAAAAAAAAATCATGGTAAAAGTGAAACACGCCCCAAAGTACAATGGACAAAAATGAAGTTTTCCCATTTATCTATGCAAACTGCAAATATGACCAAACGGTATGATGAATGCCTCTATGATTCTTACTACCTCTGTCCCAAAATGAATGTCCGAATTTTCTCTTGATCAAGAACAAATTTGGACAATCATTTTGGGACGGAGAGAGTAATATTTGTCAAGCAGTAAGGTTATTGTTATCCCTTTCAACAGTTCTTCAAGGCGAAGGAGAATTAAGATTATCAGTGAAGACACTTACTTCTCAACTTACAATATGAATTAAAATATTTAGATGCTAAACATTTTATTAAAGACAGAAAAATGTGTGTGTGTGTGTATGTCTTAAAACACGTACGTTTTAGGCACCCTTCCGTTCCTAAGAACTGCTTTTAAAATGTTGTAGACTTGTTGCAGAATGTCAAAGAGACTAAATACAAAAAAGTTAATATCCTTGAACCAGAAAAGAAAGCCTGTGATTAACTAAGAAATGTAAATGCTGCCTCGAGATAGATACAGCTTAGCAAACTAATTCAACTCTTCCTTCAGCAATGTTAATGGACATTTCTTATGCAGCATCACACATAAGAGAAGATATTTGACACCTTCCATTACTATAACAAAAGCAAAATTTGTACCGAGGGTATGTCAAGTGACAACATAAACTATACTATATGCATAATCAGACAGATATGTAAAGACGTATACAAGCAAAGTCACAGAGCCCAAACCAAAATTAGCCCACGGATCGGCACAATGCTTATTTATACTTTGGAGGCGTCAGGCATTAAAATAGAAAGAACAAATCAAATGACTGAATATGTAAAGTATTGTGTTGAAAGGAAATAAAGCTCTCAGTTAAGTTCCCAACTATTAAAACATGCACGCAAAGGCAAATAAAAAAAAAAACCTAAGATGAAATACTATATGGATCAACGTATCTAGGGAATGTAAATGTCGCACACTACTTTCGCTGTTTACCTTTTGAATTAATTATACAATACATATGAAACACGAACACAATCTTGGCATAACCAAAATCTGAAACAGTGAGCCATCTCAACTTCAGCCAACAAAATTTATCCAACACATAAAAGTTTCAGACTGGGCACCAGAGGAAACTTTGTTATCAATAGATTTACATTCAGACTTGAAACCCAAAGGCAGTCTGGGCTCCTGCCTCCTGACATCAGATGCAATATTTTCACTCTCAATCATCAACAAAAAGTGTTTTGAGAGGACAAGTAAGGAACATGCTATAGCACCACAAGACTATTAGTGCATCATCCATAAGGGCCTAACAAACACATCTTCTTAGCAAGGTTCACTAAAGTGGCGTTTGTTTTTTTTTATTATTTTAAGCCCTGAAATCTGATTTCATGTTGAAATTGGCTGAATTCATAAGAGGCATTATACTGATTTCTGAACGATTCATTTTCATCTGGATTCATTTTCTGAATTGTGTCTGTTTACTGTTTACCATTTTAACCTTATGTTGCACAACCATATCATTCTGTTCTTCGCCTTCTATCTCTTCTTAACAAATGAAATAATTTTCTTTAACACAAAGAACACACAAAATTGAGTTCATGAGTTCGTTACAAGTTATAAGCAACGTCGCTAAAAAACGAAATGTGTACAAATTCCTTCAGAGGGATACAAATGTGCTGGAAAAACAAAGGGATTCAAATAAATTGAACAAACAAACCAACTAAATCTGCAAATAGATTCAAGCAATTATATATGCACAGTAGACAAATGAATTCTGGAAAAAACCTTTTAAAAATTCCAGAAATGCCTCCTGGCAATGGATTCATAATGGGGAGCCGAGTTTAGTCCTAAAAAATAAGGAATCCACTAATGAATTCCTCAACTGCAAATGGATTCAAATTTGGGGAAACTCAATTTGGTTCATATTTTACTGTTCATCATACCCAAATTGATTCAAACAAGTTGCAAGAAACCTTTCCTCACCACGAATTCAAACAAATTAGATCCACTCCACCACCAACTTCGAAAAAATTAAACAAAGTAGGCAGTACAATACAACAACAAAGCCTTGGTCCCAAAATAATTTGGGGTTGGTTAACATGAATCCTCATGTGTCATCATTAAAGAAAAGATGAAAGAAAATAAAAGAAAAAATAGGAAACATGAGATTGAAAAGGACAATTATCCTTTCAAAGTAGGATGTACAATAAGATCCAAAAACCCAGATCCAAACACAAACGAAATCTGCAAATCTGCTTGTCGAAAGTTTCATTGGAAAGGATGTTGAGTGATAATTTTGGAATCAGTGAAGAAAGAGAAGGAAGAGGGAGATGGAGGCGACGATGTGGCAGCCATGGGAAAAACTTCTTGTTCTCTCTTCTTGCTGAAATCCTAAATCTTCAAATTTTTGGATGCGCTTTACGAACAAACCGGAGATGACGCATAGATGTAAGGAGATGTATCGACGACGACGAAGGGAGGACAGAGGCGGAGAGGGAGGAGGGAGGAGGACAGAGGCGGAGGGAGGAAGGTGGAGACGCCGGAAGATTGAGAGAAACTGGGGAGAGAGAACAATCAAGAGAGGGCTGAGAAATGAGAGGGGTGGTTTTGGAATTAGTGAAATATGGTGTGGGTATTTTTGTCTAAAATCGCTTCATAGGCAAATAAGTCTTGATTTTAGGTCTGATTAATAAGAGGCAAATAAGTGGCAACCAAATCTGAATTAAAAAAAAAAGGTCTAATTTATCTCATGTCTGATTCACCCACCCATTCAGATCTTAATAAGAGCTTAAATGAAAAACAAACAAGGCCTAAGTTATCAGCTGCAAAAGTCTGTAGTAACTGAGCAAATAACAAACTGATATACGCTTAAGATTGGATGAAAAACATTACCTACCATGAAACTGGTAGACTTTCATTAGCATTCAGAATGAAGAGCTACTGTTTCCAACAATCTCCACAGTTAGACTACCTAGTTCAAATGCATAATAACATAGCACACAACAATAAGAATCCAAAATCGTACCAAATGTGACTAGTCTAAGCTTGCCAGGATCGCACTCGGGTTTGCAGAATGAGAATCGGTAAAAGCGTCAGCTACTCATAGAACCTAATGTGTAGCTTTATCTGTAGCGTCAAACTGGAAACTGGTATGACGGTCAAGACTGAGGAATCCTTTTTAACATCTTTGTATATTCAAAGATATTTCACACACATAACACATGCAAGCGCAAAAAGTATGTTCTCGTCTGCTCACTTTTGTTTTAGGCTTTAAGTTTCAACTCTAATATGGGATTCATTTTTCATATCAGAAATTAAACAAAAACTTCTTCTTGCAGCCTACAAAGGTCTAGGAAAGTGGATCTTTCCTAGAGATCCAATAGTTGTCAAATACAAGGTGGATTGAAAAGCATATCAGGTGACCACGTCTGCAGCCAAAAGAGGAAGGAAAGTAGGCAGGTTCACCTAACCTACAGGACAGCTCCTAATAACTGTTACCAATATACCTCATGACTTTTGGTTGCATTCTCCACCTTGTCATAGGATCATGACCCTTTCTTTGCTGCTGATATCACAGATTTACCATCATCTAGACAATTATGTCAATTTTTCTATATCCTTTTTGTAGAACATTAAAAGGCCATTCAGGTCCCCGGAGATGTCAACTTAATAAATTGCCGCTAGTTTCTGGTCTTCTGAAGCAGGCTATAACTGCATAAATATTTTTCCCTCTTCTAGTTTAAACTACAATCACTGAAAAAGCTTTGTTGTATTGAGGTGTTCAGCCAGTGTAACCTAAACTGCTATTAATTAAAGCTTAGTTCCTTAGAGAAGGTATCCAGTTCAGCTTATGTTTGAATCTATACAAGGAGCAAGGAAACCAGGATTACTCTCACTTAGTATCCTGCCATTTATTCAATTTCCAACTGTTCAAGATTTCGTAGCGTGAATATATTCAACGAGATATCTCAGAGTATATGAAGTATAAACTATGTTCCAATGATTTTTCTTACTTTCAATCCATTCAGATTGTACCCTCATCTGTTAACATGCCTGACTTTCACATCATCGAAATACGATATATTGACATGCAAACCTCAAGCCGAGGTATACCTGAGAGTGTGTCCTGATAATAAAATATAATCAGGTATCTTGTACTTAAATTCTTGCCATAATGCCATTCGATAGTTACGTTTCATAGGGCTCACCAGTGGCATCGGCTTGACTCTAATTGAATAGAAAGGCTCTAATCTGATTTCTGAATATAGTTTTAAATCATATTCCTTCAATTAAGTTCTTATTCTCGTATATACTTAGGATAGTCCTGATAATTGTGGATTTTGTATGCAAATGCACTTGTAAATAATCTGGAATATAGATGAAATATGTATAATTCAAATAGTTTTTTATATGAAAAACTAAGAATTTCAGGAAAGATTTAGAGCCAAGCAAGTAATATACACAATCAAAGATTTGAGAATCGGCATGATATCAAATCAATAAAATAAGTTTAGAGGTGCATATTACCTTGTCAGAGACTTGACTAGCCGAACTTGTGCTACCCTTGCCATCCTCGTGACCTTTACTTTCTGCACTACCCTTCAAATACTTGCGCCTCTTATACATTCGTAACCCATCATTCGAATTTCTAGCATAGTTGGTCATTTGATTCTCACACTCTCTCGAATTTGCATCACCATTTTCCACTTGAGTCTCACACTCTCTTGGATTTTCATCACCATTTACCACTTGAGTCTCACACTCTCTTGGATTTGCATCACCATTTTCCACTTGAGTCTCACACTCCATTGGATATACATCACCATTTGCCACTTGAGTCTCACACTCCATTGGATATGCATCACCGTTTGCCACTTGAGTCTCAAACTCTCTTGGATTTGCATCACCATTAGCAACTTCACACTCTCTTGGATTTTCATCACCATTTGCCACTTGATTCACACACTCTCTTGGATTTTCATCACCATTTTCCACTTGAGTCTCACACTCTCTTGGATTTGCATCACCATTTACCACTTGAGTCTCACACTCCATTGGATATGCATCACCATTTGCTACTTGAGTCTCAAACTCCCTTGGATTTGCATCACCATTTGCCACTTCACACTTTCTTGGATTTTCATCACCATTTTCCACTTGAGTCTCACACTTTCTTGGATTTTCATCACAATTTTCCACTTGAGTCTCACACTCTCTGGGATTTTCATCCCCATTTACCAATTGAATCTCACACTCTCTTGAATTTGCATCATCATTTGCCACTTGAGTCTCACACCTAATCAACGACACAGCATTTGTCTCCTCTGTAAGAACCCCACTACCATTTATTCCCCTCTCTTCATCAACCATTCTTTCAACCCCACTTCAAAACCCAAATTTGACTACACCCGGACTAGGGTTTCCCTCAAGAAAAAACAAAAAACCCACCTGGCAAAAACCCACAACAACATTCAAACCACTCATCAATATACAAAATACCCAATTCAAGAACTCAACTAAATGTTTCAATTCGAACTCAAATGAACAATTAAGTACCTAAAAATCAGAATCTTGAAGTAAATCACCATACATAAGCAAACCAGAAATCACACATAAATACTCAAGATAAAGATGAACATGAAGCGATACAGACGCTGATAAACACAACATACACAAGAGTAGATGGACTTACTTGAGTATGATTTTGACTTTTGAGACCAAGAAAGTGGAACCCTAGATTTTAGGCTCTGTAACCGGAAAAGGGAGAAGGGGGAAATGAGTTATCCAATGGGTGCGTTTGAATTTGTGAAAGCTTTAATTTTGAAACCGTTACAGTAAAGTTAGTAAAGTAACTGGCAGGTGTCGGTAGCCAGTTGGAGATGTAAGAATGAAGCACGGGAAGTCTGCTACACTAGAGAAACTCTTGTTCTTCTTTTATTTTCGGGCAAATTACAATTTGGTTACCTGTTTTTTTTAGTAAGTTTTACGGAAAATCTGTTTTTTCATAAATTATAAAAAGCCCCCTTTTCATTCTTAAAAATATCGAGTTTAGACTTTAAAACATTGAGTTTAGGCCTTAAAATACCTAGAAAATAAAATAGTGAGTTTAGGCATTAAAATAGTGAGTTTAAGCTAGAAAATAAAATAGCGATTTTAGGCATTAAAACAGTGAGTTTAGGCTTTAAAACACCAAGTTGATATATTTAAAAATAGGACTTTTATAACTTATGGAGAAACAGGTTTCCCCCAAAATTTTCTATATTTTTTTATCAGTTTTGCAATTTGTTTTTTAACATTGAAAAAATTGCAAATCAATTATTAACATTGACATTTTATTGCAAATTAGTATACAAACTAGCATATTGTTAATTTTTTGACGGAATTAAAGTCATTTGTCATGTAAATAACTTTTTAAAATGCATGTTAATCATTTCGCAGGGAAAAAAAAGAATAATTTACTCTTTAACATCAAAATGATGTAGCTTTATAAAACTTGGTTAATGAAAAAAAATGATTCAAAAATATAATTTAATTAAAAAAACACATAAAGTAGTGAGTGTTGGTGACTATAATCCTAATAATGGTAGTGGTCGGTGGTGTTGTGGTTGAATGAATATAAAATAACCATTATAACTCTTAAAAATTCAAGTGTATGTCGCATGATTTGAATTTTGTTTAAAAAAAACTAACATTTCGTTAATTTTTACACCAATTAACAACAAAATGTAAATGTTATGAATCATATTGAAATTTTTTCAATATTGGGAAACAAATTGCAACACTGACATAGACGTGTCCATTTTATAAACCGAACCGATCAATCGGGCGGTTGAAAACCGGTCAAAATCGGGTCAAATCGGTCAACGGCGATTAACCGGAACCGGCTAACCGAAACCAATAATTGGCTGGTTCGGTTAAGGTTAGGAATTTTGAAAAACCGGTCAACCGCCGGTTAACCACCGATTTTTGACTTGCTCGGCCGAGTCATATGAGTTGCTCGGCCGAGCAGAACCTTCCAGTGTGTTAATTTCCAATAACGGTCATGCTCGGCCGAGTCATATGAGTTGCTCGGCCGAGCATAACGCCAGAACATGTTCCTAGGGGTGAGCAGAAAAACTGAAAAATCGAAAATAACCGAATAAAACCGAAAAAACCGACGCCGAAAAACCGTACCAACGGTTAATTGGATAGGTACGGTTTATGAAATATTGAAAAACCGAATCTATCGGTTCGGTTTGGGATACATGATTTCACACCGATAACTCATACCGAACCGTACCGATATGATTCTAAATAATAAATATTCATAATATTTACTATAATTTTACATCTATTCAATTTTCATATATATTAAATAAATAAAAAGTATCTTCAAGATTTACAAGATTTAATAAATCTTGTCAAAGTCAAAGCCAATTAGCCAAATTAAATAAATATCTTTTAACCTCACAGGCTCACATCGCTTGAGAATATTCTTTAATTTGGCCAATTAGCCAATTAGCCAAATTAAATATGACACCTATTAGTATCCTCCCCCATCGCTTGATCGGCTTATCGCAATTCGCAATATCGGTATTGATATATATTTTGACAATGTGGGTGGAGAAATGTTTGATGCGGCGCTTGTCAATTCTGTATAAGCAAGGGAAGATTGTGTATTTGGAAAACATGAATGAAGGGTTGGAGAGTGCTCCGGCTGCGTTTGTTGGCTTGTTTTCTGGTAAAAATGTTGGGAAGCAAGTTGTTTTTGTTGTGCTTTTAAGGTTGCCATTATCTTCTCAAGGTTGTGTAGTATGATGAATAATTGTGTTAAAATAATGAACAAGTTGTTGGGTGTCAAAAAAAAAAGATTGGTTTTAAAACCGAATATTACCGAATCGACACTTACCGAAGCCGAAAACCGACTACACCGAACCGAGCTAAAACCGAGTGGTGGCGGTTTGTTAAAATTAGAAACCGAATATTTTTGGTTCGGTAACGGATTTAGCCTAAAACCGAGCCAAACCGTACCGAGCACACCCCTACATGTTCCAACGGCTACTTTTTCAAAAACTAGTCGTTATTTCTAAAAACTAGCCGTTAATTTTTAACTTGGGCAGTCAAAAATTAAAAAAAATGTTTTTTTTGCCTAATTTACTAACTATAAATATCACCTCCCTCCTCTCATTTTATTTCCACATTATTTCTCTCTACTCTTTCTCTTCTACTCTCAAATATTCATTCACATATACTCTCACCCTCATCCAATTTTCAGTTAAATATTGTCCCATTTTCAGTTAGTTTTCTAACGAAATTAGTGCTTTTCTCCATTTTCATCCATTTTTAAGCTCCGTTTTGTTTCCAAACTTCATTTTCTCTTACACAAATGGCTAAAAATCAAAGAAGAAGCAATTTAGGCAAGTCCGTTGTTGGTTCTTCCTCCCCCAACGATGATTTTGATCATCAAAATCCAAATATTCAACAAAATGAGGAAGAAGAACAAGTTGAAATTGAAAGTGGTAATGCTAGGAGTGGTAGGGGCAGCCGAGCTAGGGGAGGTGGTCGGGGTCGGGGACAACGACAACCCCCTAGAGAAAGAGAGCCGCAATTCGATACCTTCGCCATCCATTTCACCAAAAGAAAAATTACTGCCGAGAATGATTATAATTTTCGAGCATGTTGCAACTATTGTAATGCGGCTTACGCATTCAAAAGAGGCGGAGGGCATGGGACGCTCAACGGGCATTTGGCGGCAAAACATTCCGAGAAACTTGGCATTTCCGCTTCGCAAACTCAATTACAATTTCAACAACGTAGTTCGTGTGCGGGTGCACAAGGTTCGTCTTCCCCTTCTTCCGTCCTTTTTAAATTTGATAAGTGGGTTTATAAGGATGAACTAGCCAAAATTATTTGCGTTAAAGGTCTTCCTTTTAATTTTGCGGATTGTGATTTTTATGAAAATTTTGCTCGCCTTTCTTTGAACCCCGCCGCCACGAGAGTACCACGTACGAATCTCGTACGTGATATTACTAAAGTGGTTGAAAGATATAAAAAAGATTTAATTGGTGTTTTATCAAAATTAAAAAATAAAGTTTCAATTTGTGCCGATGGTTGGAGTGATCATTGGCAAAGAAATACTTATTTGGGCGTTACTTGCCATTGGATAGATAATTCATGGAAAATCCTAAAAAGATTAATTGCTACAAAGATTTTGAGCCACCGCATTCCGCGAAAAATATTTGTGCGAAATTGCTTGAGATTTTTCTTGAATATGGTATTTTAAATAAGATATTTACTATTTCATTTGACAACGCAAGTGCTAATACGGCTAGTTTGCCCGATTTAATTACCGTTTGTCAACCCTCACTTGGGGGTAAATTTTTTCATATTAGATGTTTATGTCATATAATAAGTTTATGTGTTAGAGATGGTTTAGATGCATTAGAAACTCATGTTAAGCCAATTAGACGAGCTCTTCAATTTATTTCAAAAAAAATTCTAATCCAAAAAAATGGATAAGATTTTTAAGAAGTAAAAGTGTGCCGGACAAATATTTTACTTACGATGTTTCAACTAGGTGGAATTCCACCTATAAAATGTTAAGCGATGATTTTGCTTATAAAGATCTCCTAACGCAATTTTTTATGTCAATTGGCTATTATGAACCTCTATTTACTCATCATTGAAATGCATGCATTAATTTATGTGAATTGTTAAAGATTTTTAATACCGCTACTTTGGCTTTTTCGGGAGTTTATTATCCAACTTCCGTTTTGGTGCTAGAGCATTGTATTGCAATTATTACTATTTTTGACAATTTAAAAGATTGCCCTATTTTAAACCAATGCATTTTTAACATGAGACAAAAGTGGCTTAAATATTTTGACACTATTCCATCTCTTTTCTTGATTGCAAAGTTATTAGATCCCCGAGTTAAATTAGATGATTTAGAGTCCATTATAACTTATTATTATATGAAATTATATCCCGATGGTGACGGTAGTTATGAACTTTCGTCAATTATTGTTAATGACACAAAAAATGATTTAATTAACATTTTTAATGAGTATAATGCCTTATATGGAAACACTTCTCAAAGCCAACAACATGAAGATGATTCCTCTATTTCTCAACCAAGTTTTACGAGTGGGGATCCATATAGTTTTTTTGCAAATTTGTATAGTAAAAAATATGGTCCTTCTCGAGGTTCATCTTCATCATCATCAAACCTTCCCGTGGAGTTAGAAACGTATTTCACTACAAACTTTGAATTAAATCAAGATCCAAATTCAATTGAATTTGATGTTTTACAATGGTGGTCAAGAAGGAAAGACATTTATCTTATACTTTCCATAGTTGATAAAGAAGTATTAGCCTCTCCCGCTTCAACTGTGGCGGTTGAATCGGCATTTAGCGTTGGTGGAAATATTTTGGATGAAAGACGTTCTCAACTAACAAGTGAAAATTTGGAACATCAACTTTTACTTGGCGATTGGGTTAGAGCGAAAAAAAGGCAACAAGACATGCCTTATGATGAGGATCTATTGGATCCAAGATATCAATACGATGTCGAGAACTCCACGAAAAGTAGTGATGAATGAATGATGTTTTAGATTCATTTTTATTTTAATTAGATTAGTTTAGACTTTAGATTAGGTTTATTTTTAATTAATTTTAATAGTTATGTTGAGGTAAAGGCTCATAAATGTCTCCCCTTATTTATAAAAGGGTAAGGTTGATTGTCCCCCTCTTTGTAATTTTATTTTGATTAATAAAATTTAAGGGTACCGTCCCTTTTTTCTTTTATATACTTTCGTTTCTTTTAAAAAAGTTAAGTTTTCTTTCTTTCAAAATTCATAACTTTTTTTATAAACCTTTTTTCAAAAAATGTATGTAGTAAACTTAAGTCTAAAATAGTCTTATTTATCCAAAAAAAAAATTGAAAAAAATTAAAAGTTAACTTTTTTCAAAAAACCGTTAACTTTTATTTCTTAAAAAATTCATAACTTTTTATAAACTTTTTTGCAAAAAATGTATGTAGTAAACTTAAGTTCAAAATAGTCTTATCTATCTAAAAAAAATTGAAAAAAAAAAATAAAATTAATATACTACATACAAAGTTAACGAAAACTGTTAAAAAATTAACTGAAAAATGATATGCTCGGTCGAGCACTACTATATGACTCGGCCGAGCAACCCTCAACCCCTAAACCCTAAAAGGGTTGCTCGGCCGAGCAAGACCAAAGACTCGGCCGAGCAACCCTCAAACCCTAAACCCTAAAAGGGTTGCTCGGCCGAGCAACTCAAAGGACTCGGCCGAGCAGATCCAAATCGTCAAACCGGAGGTTAACCGGATAATCGTTAAAACCGTAAATTGCCTAAACCGTAACCGGTTTAGCCGGTTAGGCGGTTCGGTTCCGATTGGAGATTTGGAGGCTTTCAACCGCCGGTTTTCAACCGGCTAACCGGCGGTTTGTTTAACCGGCCACGTCTACACTGATATAAGCATCGATAATCAAATTGCAATTTGCCCTTTATTTTCATTTTTACATGTTTTTTTTTTGTTTATAGCAATTGTGTAAATTATCATGTGCCAAATATTATCTTCACCCAAATACAATGATAGAAATGAATTTTTGACTATTTTTGTTTCGAAATAACACCTCATTTTGTTGATATAATGTGACTTTTCATTTACATATTACTGTGGTCAGCAATGGGCATGTGCAAAAAGTGCTTTTTCACATGGGTCCAGAATTTCAAAGGAACCCCTATGGATGTATTTTTTATCATTTTAGTCATTTATTTTTTAAAAAAATTATTATTTTGATCCCATGAAAAAAATTGACCCCCTCATATAGTAACACGTAAAATTTCTAATATTAAAAACATACTAGTATTGTGATTTTGAACTTGACTGTCTGTGAAATTGAATTTTAATAACATGCAAAATTGAATGAATCTATAGTATAAAGGGAGGGTGTCCAACTCAGCAAGTGCACAGTACAATGAATAGTAGCATCCGCCGACATTACCATTTTGCCCTCACTATTCACTCCCTTTCCCGTTTTGCCCTCCCACCTTTGTATGTCGTGCGACATACATGTTTGTTTTTTTTGTTTTTTTTTTTTTGTGATATATATATAAAAAAAAAAAAAAAAAAAACGTAAACGTGGCCTTGGACACGGGCTTAGGCTAGTCGTTTCATAAAAGTACGTATATATTTGTTGGGGACGGATTTTTCACTATATGTATATGGTTGGCATCTTAAGCAGGTCAACATGTCAAGACGCCTCAGCATCCTGATCTCCACAACTTGACCTCCACAAGATGACCTTTTACAAGTTGACTTTACATGTTGAGTTCACATCTTGGACCGACATCTTGGCTCGACGTCTTCATCAACATCTTGAAGCTGGAACAACTTGGGAGCAGTTTTACGGTTCCTATTTTCTAGGAGATACTTGTGCACTCATAGAAGACCAATTCAACCATGATTTTTCCACCATCAGCAGTCATGCCCAGAATTTTCTCCTCAGTAACTCCATTATGCCTAGTTTTTAGGGATTTTTGGTTATTATCCTTTTATTTTACCTTTATTATAAATAGGGGTATGGAAATTAGGAAAAGACACATGTATTCACTCACTCACAATCACTCTTGTAATCTCTCTCCATACTTCCGAGCTTGTAACTCACTGATCATAGTAAAACTTTGGTCAAGGTAGGTCCCAAATCCTCCCGAGGTTTTATGCCGGCGAACAATTTGTTCAAGGGCTTTCCTCGTCAAAATTCATTTGTTCGTTGATTATTTCATACACAAATCTATATTCCATTGCACCCAATTCTTTCCTTGAAATATTTGGTTATTTACAATCACTTGTCGAAATTTGACCAAAACAATTTGGCGCCGTCCGTGGGAAATTTGGTTTTTTAGATTTGTTTAGAACATCAAAAATGGTCAATCCAACTTCCGGTCAGGTAACCTCAGTAACCTCCGCTACCGGGGGCAGGCGGCTGGGGGCAGCAAGATGCACCTCGAGAGATGACCGCGTCTGAAATCAATCTTGGTTTCGTGACTAATATGGCAACCATGTTGATTGAACTGAATAAGCGAATGGATGCTCAGCAGGATACCAATACTATGATTTTCAATGCAATTGAGAATCTGCGAAAAGGGAATCAAGTTGAGCCTCAAGTTGTAACTCCATTATCGCCTTTATTTCCTAGAACTCTTTTGGTGCAGTGCATCGGGGCAATCTTGGAGACATCCCCATGGCGAGTGCAAGATGCATCGATAGGACAACTGTGATAACTAGTCAAGTTGCCCAACATGGTCACACCTTCCCATTCATCCAACCTGTGCCAACATCTTGCTATACTTATGCCACTCCGTTTTCAGGACAAACAGGGAGTTTTTATAATACATTTGATCATTCTTCTTCTCAATTTAATGCTAACACTTTTGCAGAAAGTCAAGTTGCTAGAGAGTTGCAGCAGATTAAAGAGATGATTAGGGATGTGCCGGGAGTTACCTTGCCTTATCGTCAAGCTTCTCCAACTTGTTACAATGAGTCTCGCTTTGTTCCAGCAATAGCCAATATGGAGATCCCGAAAAGATTTGCAGTGCCCCACATGAAGAAGTACGATGGGAGCACAGATCCAGTAGAGCATGTGTTGCTATACCAAGAATTAATGGACATTATCAGCATTCCTTCAATCTTCAAAGAAGCCTGTCTTTGTAGGGGCTTTGGTTCCACCTTAGACCGGACCGGCTTTGAAATGGCTAACCGGCCTATCCCTAAACTCTATATCATCTTATTCTCAATTAGTCAATATGTTTGTGAATCAATTTTCATGTAATAGAGCTTTTGAGAAACTAACTAGTGACCTCTACAGGGTGGTGCAACAACCTG
Source organism: Adenophora triphylla var. japonica (assembly GCA_022495995.1). Classification (NCBI taxonomy): domain Eukaryota; kingdom Viridiplantae; phylum Streptophyta; class Magnoliopsida; order Asterales; family Campanulaceae; genus Adenophora; species Adenophora triphylla. The sequence goes on along the minus strand of JAFEMH010006664.1, from coordinate 7,018 downwards.
ACGAAAGCTTGAAAGACTATTTGAACAGGTTCAACAAAGAGGCAGTGACTATCCCCAACTTGAACATGTTCACAGCCACCGAGGCATTCAGATTGGGCTTGAAGAAGGGATCACCTTATTATGACGAATTGGTCATGACTCCATGCAAGAGACTTGAAGATGTCAGGACGAGAGCTGTTAAATTCATCAGACTGGAAGAAGATAAGCTCATAGTCCTAAAATAACCACAATGAGGCTGACAAAATAAGAAAAGATGACCACCTATCTTCAACATGTCAAAACGTTAGCAAAACAGTACCTCAAGTTGTATTCCATGTAAGTTGTCATTTTTTCATAAAAGCAAACTCCAAAAACAGGTATGTTTTAAATTTTGTCAAGTCATTTATTTATGTTTGTCAATTCTTATGTTATGCTAAAAATTCTACTCGACTTAAGCATCGGAGGTAAAGCTAACACCCAATCCTAACATGAATTTGTTTTGCAAGGTATACAACTTGAACAAACGGCTTAGGCTCAACATGTTGACACGCCACACGGCCGATACATGTTGAGACCTAAGCCGGAGTGGCTCAACATGTTGACACGCCGCACGGGCCGATACATGTTGAGACCTAGCTGGAGCAGTCAAACATGTTGACACGCCAGACGGCCGATACATGTTTGGACTGAAGAAGAATTTCAACATGTTGACACGCCAGTACGGCTGATACATGTTGAAACTTTAGCTGGAGAGGGATGGAACATGTTGACACGCCAGTACGGCTGATACTTGTTCTGTTTCTTCAAACGAATTAAGGTTTCTACACCTTCGCCATTGGTTGTAACATTAACATGTTACCAAACGAATTAAGGTTTCGACACCTTCGCCTGGGCGCACGTTTTCACACTTATTCAAGTTGTGAACTATTGGTTGTAACATTTTCATGTTACCTTCGGCTTATAACATTTACATGTTACCTATATGAACACCCGAAAAGATGAAATCATCTTCCAATCAACTAAGGAGTGAAGATTATCATCTTCACCAAAAATCAAGTTCAACACACAAAAGTAAACATGTCAAGCAAAGACATATCAAATCAAATATAAAAATTTTGAGGACCAACCCTCATCTAACATACCAAATTTCAAACACCTTAACTAATGTTTCTTAAAGCTTTATCTTGGTTTCTATCAAGCTTTGTTTATAGGTTCTCAATGCGTTGGACAACTCTTTGGCGTAATCAACCGCTTCCTTAATGCCGATGAGGGGAGTAGCAGTTTAAAAATTCCTTGAATCTCCAAGTTTTCTCCGATTCAATAAATTTTGGGGGCAATTGTTGGGGACGGATTTTTCACTATATGTATATGGTTGGCATCTTAAGCAGGTCAACATGTCAAGACGCCTCAGCATCCTGATCTCCACAACTTGACCTCCACAAGATGACCTTTTACAAGTTGACTTTACATGTTGAGTTCACATCTTGGACCGACATCTTGGCTCGACGTCTTCATCAACATCTTGAAGCTGGAACAACTTGGGAGCAGTTTTACGGTTCCTATTTTCTAGGAGATACTTGTGCACTCATAGAAGACCAATTCAACCATGATTTTTCCACCATCAGCAGTCATGCCCAGAATTTTCTCCTCAGTAACTCCATTATGCCTAGTTTTTAGGGATTTTTGGTTATTATCCTTTTATTTTACCTTTATTATAAATAGGGGTATGGAAATTAGGAAAAGACACATGTATTCACTCACTCACAATCACTCTTGTAATCTCTCTCCATACTTCCGAGCTTGTAACTCACTGATCATAGTAAAACTTTGGTCAAGGTAGGTCCCAAATCCTCCCGAGGTTTTATGCCGGCGAACAATTTGTTCAAGGGCTTTCCTCGTCAAAATTCCTTTGTTCGTTGATTATTTCATACACAAATCTATATTCCATTGCACCCAATTCTTTCCTTGAAATATTTGGTTATTTACAATCACTTGTCGAAATTTGACCAAAACAATATTATACTCGCTCCATCTCATAAAAGTTACCCCCTTTACCCCATTTTTTTTATTTTTATCTCACTTTTTATACTTAAAAAACTTACACTAGTTTCACTTTTTCTTAATATTCGTGTTTAAAATAAAAGTGCAATTTTTAGTTGGACAAAGAAATTATATTGTTATTTGTATTGTTATTTGTGTAAATTTCTTATTTTATAAGGGTCCAATATTTATATTTAGCACAGGTCATATAATTATTGATATGGACCTGATTACTACTCCCGATAAATGCATGACGATTTTGTTGGGTTTTGGGGTTACAAACGCAGCGGTAGAACTTTATAAAACAACAACAAAATTCTAGCATTTGAATCCGTCTAACATGAATAGATAAAATCATGAAATAGATTTACATACCTTAATAGCGTTTGTTGTTCGAAAAACGAATTTAAGATTTAAACCCCTTTTGAATCGATGATGAACCTTTGATTTTCTCCTCTTGGTCTTCCTTGTGATGAATAATCTTCAAGCTTAAGGTGATAACGTAATCACCCTCTATCGGTAATTCACACGCGAACGAACCAAGATCTAATCTTGTAGGATTGCTAGATGATCCTCCTGATTATTGAAACACCTTTCAATAATCAATAGCTAATATGGAATTGATTTGGGATTTCTTTGATTTTTGATTCTCAATCAAAATAAATATTTTAGTGTTTCTTAAACTCTAAAATAACATGTGTTTATGGCTAAGCAAAATGATTATATTTATACTTATTATAAATTCCTAACCCTTAGGGAGAATCCTTGTCCAAACCAAAACCCTAATCAACAAAGAAACACGCGTACGGACTAAAATCAGCCGCGGACACGAGTCGTGCCTTTGTCAATTCAGTCGTACCATGAGTCGTATTTACCTTGATTCTAGTCGTGGCACGAGTCGTGACAATAAAATCACTCGTGCTGATCAAGGGAACGAGTTGTGCCTGAGGGCACGAGTTGTGACCAAACATCAAAAGCGTCACGAGTCGTGACCCAGAGCACGAGTCGTGCCAAACCCCAAAATTTCCAATTTTCAACCATTTTCCAATTCGTTCCTTGTGCGTGACCCTTTAGAAATTATATTTATATTGGTAGTGAGTCGAAACATCGACCTCACAAGACATAAGTGGTTTCTAGCAAACCATTATATCCACCCAATTAATATAACATCAAAGCTTGATTTCTTGATAGATCAAATGTCACAATCTCTTTGTCCACGATGTCATATTGAACATGAGTCATGGTCCACGTCAACTCATATTGTTCAATGCTTTCTCGATTCCGAATATGTTGATAATCCAAGTGCATTTGATCTCTATCAAATCTCTTGAGTGTGGCCACACATTTCATCAACACTATTCATCGAGGGGCCCAAGCAAACATCTCTCTCAATGAGAGGGACAAATCCTATCTTGACTTATCATTCTTTCCTACAAGAATCCAATCGTGCCAACATAGCCCTTATTGCTATCCTATTAAAGATAGTGTTAGACTACATCAAACACAACGTTCATCATGTGGAAGACGATGATAATCTCAGGTACAAAGGATTCTAATGACACGACTATCATGAGATTTAATCATGACATATATGACTATAGACCATGTCATAAATCTCATTGGTAGGTCATGTCTAGTACCTTGTTCTCTAACAAGTACCCATAAGTGTAATGTGCATCACATGCATATAATCATTTTTATGATTATCCATTACCAACTTATACTAGTTATTCACACTAACTAGGGACGCAAGTTATTATAATAAACATGCAAAACATATAATAAATCAAATAAACTTTCTCTATAATAAATGTTAAAGATGATTACATAGCGATATTAAGTTATAAGTCAAACATAACTAAACGCCTAGGGCATTACACCAACAATCTCCCACTTGCACTAGGCTCCATCTATGTATCGTATACCCATGGACCTAACATGACCATCATGCTTTGCTTGTGCGAGGGGCTTTGTATGTGGATCCCCAATGTTATCATCGGTTGATACTTTGCATATCTTAATGTCTCCCCTATCAATGAACTCTCGAATGAAATGGAAACGTCTAAGAATGTGTTTGGATCGCTGATGTGATCTCAGTTCCTTTGCTTGCGCAATGGCACCATTATTGTCAAAATAAAGTTCCAGCGGATTAGTGATACTTGGAACAACTTCCAGATCACTAATGAACTTCTTTATCCAAACTGCCTCCTTAGCTGCATTGGATGCCGCTATATACTCGGCCTCAGTTGTAGAATTGGCAATAGTACTCTGCTTGGAACTCTTCCAACATATCGCACCTCCGTTAAGCATAAACACAAATCCCGACTGCGATCGAAAATCATCTTTGTCGGTTTGGAAGCTTGCATCTGTGTAACCTCTTACAACAAGATCATCTTCCATTCCTCCAAAGACCAAGAACGCATCCTTAGTCCTTCTTAAGTACTTAAGGATCGTCTTAGCTGCCATCCAATGGTTTTCACCAGGATCAGATTGGTATCGACTCGTCATGCTTAGAGCATACGAGACGTCGAGTCTAGTACAAATAATGGCATACATGATAGATCCAATAGCCGAAGCGAATGAAACCTCATTCATCCTCTTTCGCTCACCAGTTGTCTTAGGACACTGAGTCTTGCTAAGAGTGACACCATGACCCATTGGCAAGTTACCTCTCTTAGAATTTTCCATTTTGAATCTTCTAAGAACCTTTTCAATGTAGGTACTTTGACTCAAACCAATTATCCTTTTAGATCTATCTCTATGGATCTTGATGCCATGGATGTAAGCGGCTTCACCCATATCTTTCATTGAGAAATATTTCCCTAACCAAGACTTGACAGTCTGAAGTGCAGGAATGTCATTTCCAATGAGTAAGATATCATCGACATACAATAATAGAAATAATACTACGCTCCCCCTCCCACTGAATTTCATGTATACACAAGGTTCATCTTCGTTCTTGACAAAACCAAACTCTTTGATCTTTTCGTCAAAACGAAGATTCCAACTCCTAGAAGCTTGCTTCAACCCATATATGGATCTTTGCAACTTGCACACTTTGTTAGAATTTCTTGGATCGACAAAACCTTCGGGTTGTGTCATATACACATCCTCAAGTAACTTCCCATTTAGGAAAGCCGTTTTGACATCCATTTGTCATATCTCGTAGTTATAATACGCGGCTATGGCAATTAAAATTCTAACAGACTTTAGCATTGCAACAGGTGAAAAGGCTTCATCATAGTCTATACCATGAATCTGCCTATATCCCTTTGCTACAAGCCTAGCCTTGTAAGTATGCACCTTCCCATCCATGTCAGTCTTCTTCTTGAAGACCCACTTGCACCCTATGGTTTTTACACCTTCAGGTGGCTCAATCAAGTTCCAAACTTGATTATCCGACATGGATTGCAATTCGGATTTCATGGCCTTCAACCATTTATCCGAATCAGGAGTGGACATCGCCTCTTGATAGGAAGTAGGTTCGTCATTCTCAATGACTTCCACTTCATTACTTTCCGAAATGAGAAATCCATATCTCTCGGGTTCGGATCATACTGTATCCGATCTACGATGGACTTGTGAATCTTGAACCGGTTCCACAATTTCTTGTGAACTTGGTTCCGTCTCTACTATTGGTTCCATGTTATTTTCAGGTTCTTGAATTTCTTCAAGATCAATTTTACTTTCGCTAGATGCTTTATTGAGAAACTGTTTCTCAAGAAAAGTACCATATTGAGCAACAAACACTTTGTTATCACTGCGGTTGTAAAAGTAATATCCTTTGATTTCCTTAGGATAACTAACAAAAATAACTTTGTCAGATTTAGGTGCTAACTAATCAAGAGACAAGTCTCTTTACATAAGCTTCGCAACCCCAAATCTTCATGAAATACAAACTAGGTTTTCTTCCATGCCACATCTCATGTGGAGTCTTAGGAGCCGATTTAGTAGGGACTCTGTTCAGTGTGAACGCAACAGTCTCTAATGCATGTCCCCAAAAGGAAACAGGAAGGTCAACTTGCCTCATCATCGAACGAACCATGTCCAACAAGGTTCTATTCCTCCTCTCGGACACACCATTCCATTGTGGTGTTCCGGGTGGAGTCAACTCTGAAACAATTTCATAGTTTTTGAGATGATTATCAAACTCTTGGATCAAATATTTACCACCACGATCGGATCAAAGTGCTTTGATAGTTTTGCCAAGTTGATTTTGTACTTCATTTTGAAATGTTCTAAACATCTCAAACGATTCACTTTTGGATTTCATCAGATAGACATAGCCAAATCTAGATAAGTCATCAGTGAATGTAATGAAATATCGAAATCATCCCCTAGCAATGTTGCTCATTGGTCCACACACATCGGTATGTATTAGGGCCAGTAAGTCACTAGCCCTTTCACTACTCTTAGTGTAGGGTGGTTTGATCATTTTTCCCAATAAACAAGATTCACATACCTCATATGATTCATAATCATGTGAGTCTAAAAGTCCATCTTTATGGAGTTTAGAAATGCGTTTCTCATTTATATGACCAAGCCGGCAATGCCACATGAACGTGTTGTTCACGTCATTCAGTTTAAACTTCTAGTTAACATGATAAATATCTTCAACATTGTTTTGTTTCTCAACATCAAGAACATAAAGACCATTAAATGAATTTGCAATACAATAGAGCATATCATTTAAATAAATAGAAAATTTCTTATTCTCAATAAGAAAACTAAAACCTTTATTATCCAAACAAGAAACGGAAATAATATTTCTACTCAAATCTGGAACGTAATAATAATTGTTCAAAACAAGTACTAGTCCGCTAGGTAAAGTTACATCATATGTTCTTACGGCTAATGCAACAACTCTTGCTCCATTCCCCACACGTAGGTCAACTTCACCTTGTTTGAGTAGCTTCCTATTCCTTAGTCCCTACACATTTAAACAAATGTGAGATCCACATCTGAATGAACGACCGGCGAAAAAAAAAAACTTGTTTTT